>DF358990.1:8943-20219 GCA_000787875.1 Solanum virginianum | reverse complement strand
ATATATATATATATATATATATATATATATATATATATATATATATATATATAGCTTCTATCTCTCATGAAGTACGCACTCGTTTCATAAATCATCCAACATTGAGAAACATCATCCAATGTTTTCACATGTAGCCTGCTAATTTTGTCTTTCGTTAAAACTCTTTCTTGGGCCATATATTATAGACTGGGCAACAAAATCTTATCGTTTTTGTTTCAACGAGAAAACAACTTGACATTTTGTAAACAGTGCACGAAAATGACAAAAGTACTATCCATTATATTTGAGGTAGATTTAAAGTAGTCACTTAATAATATATTTGAGCAGTATTAGTTAGTTCCTTTTATTGTCTCTATAGTTAACATGTCACATTTCAGAAGGGTACTCTCTTGGCACAATTGACACTCAGAAATCATTATTGGTCCCCAGACGCACCACTTGGCCCTTTTACTCATTCCGTCAAACAACAGAAGACTTTATACTATATAAAAGACATTTAAATGGGCTAATCAAGTATATAACTCAATGAATCAATAGCTTAAATAACCGACAATCCAAATCAACACAATATCAAGGAAATATATGTTTTTTTAAAAAAAATACAAGTCGCAAAAATAGAGACATCAACTCAACTTCATCACTGTCTATGAAACCTCTATCCTTATCAACTACCAAGAAGGCGTTAATGACAAGTCCATAGCTACCTCAATGTCTACTCAAAAACAAAAAAGATAGGAATGGAAGGAGCTATTCCGAATACAAGGAGGACTCACCAAAATACTGGAACGGACTGTCTATATTCTTATACAAAAATCACTAATTAATTTCATAATCCAAACATGTGACCATAAATCACATCAAAATATTCTTCCAAGCATTCATTTATTACCAAAATGTGAATACATATATGGCAAAAAAAATTTCCTTAGAAGGTTAGTTACCATGACTCAATATTCAAGAGCTGAAAAAATTAGTATTGAATTATCAGCATGATCGTTTTTCATAAAAATTAGCGGCTAACTAAGAGACAATCATAGCATGATCGTTTTTCATAAAAAGTAATATATTTAATACTAGTACTTATGTTAACAAGATTTAATTTTTTTAATACCATAATTAACCCCACAAGAACATATTTATATATTTTAGGTCTGGGAATTCTCCCACTATGAACTTTGGTGTGCATCCCACTTTGAAAAAGGTATAAAGGGAGCAAATCCAAATAAGATACTCTATTTAAGTAGCAATAAATTAATGAGAGTATTCGAAAATTAGGATAATTAATAATATATATATAGATAGCATTATTAAAAGGGTGCAAATTATGTCATATGGGAATCTAGCAACATTGTAGTCGTCGAACCCAACATGAATTCGGTGCTTTACATATTATATACTATCAGGGTCATCTTAACAACTTTGCGGGACTAAAGTCAAATTTCATAGAGAGATCTTAAATATAAATTAAATAATTATAATAACATACTATTAAGTATAGTTCTACAAATGAGATCCGAAAGTATGATATACACGAACATTATGAAGTTAGGATACAAATAATACAAATTTTCAATGAAAAACATATAATAGAGTTAGAATAATAAAACCTAACTCAAAAATTTGAAAAGTTTATATTATGATATTGAAATAGTGTTGTGCTGAATAAGTTAATATAGTGATACTAAAGTAGTGTTGATTAATTTTACTGATTGAAATTTGAGAAAAACACAGTAGATTTTCTATAATGTAAAAAAGTTTGATCGTTTGAAAGACTTAAAAATATTCAATAATGAGATAATGAAAATAGTGAAAGGGAAATTAAAAAAAATAAATTGGAAGAATAAACAGTTTTTAAGATTTTTATTAACAATATATGCATTATTATTTTCCTTAAAATGTATATATATGTTCCTTTCCCTTAGAAAAATAAATATAAGAATAATAATATTGGTTTATGATAACCATCATAATATAAATGAGACAACAAAATATATGACTACACAAGAAATGATGCTACAATTAACTAAACACTATTTCAGTTCTCAATTATTAAAACGATCTTTATATTATATTTTCTATTCATTTAAAAAAAAAAGAATTATGAATACATGAAATTTTATTGACAATCACATATATATATATTTTTGAAAGAAAAAAAGAGCTCCAAAAAAATTAAAACCCCAAGCGATTGCTTTAGTGGCCTTATAGTCGAGACTTCCCTGTATACTACTACTGTTATATTTTACTATTATCAAGAATTAAACAACTACTTTTTCTTAAAGTAGTATTAGTAATATTCAATCAAGTTACTGCTTTTTATTTTTCATTTATATTCTCTTTTCTTAAACTGCTTTGAGATGCTTACTTGAATTGAGTGTCCATCTGAAATAACTTTTTTATCTCTGTGAGATAAGAATAACATTATGTACTTTCTATCTTCTTCAAATATTATTTGTGAGATTACACTAGATACGACATATATGTTGTTGTAGGCTTGTGACTCGGAGGCCTGTTACTGTTATAAACACAACTATACTTTCAAGGAACAACTCATTAACCTAGGCGAAGCTAGTAGCTCGCAGACGGATTTGACTGAACCCTATAGTTTTTTTTAAAACAATATATTTGTATTAATAAATTCATTAAACATGTACAAATATTAAATTTAAAACTCATTTGTTAGATCATCATTATAAAATTCAAATCCATAAAGTTGAAATTCTAGCTTGGTCACTATTCATTAACAAAGAATTCACAATTGAAACTTATCACCAACGATTGTCATAAGGTGGTAAATATTCCTTCATTTTTTAACCAGATATTTCTAGCGGAAGCTTTGCCAATGGAGTCGATAAGGAACACTTTACCCCAAAATTAGGACTTCCAATGCGAGTCCGAATTAGTCCGGGTATTGAAAATCAGGTGGGCTGAAATAATTTAATTGGACCCATTTACTTTTCATTTCAGTACGTTTTCATTTCAGCAGGGGTGGACAAAAAAATTGAAAAATCGAAAAATCGAATCGAACTAATTTAATTTTTTGATGTCAATTTTTCAGTTCTTCAGTTCTATTTCGGTTCTTTTTTTGGAAACTTTGGTTCAAGGTTTAAGGGTCTCGAAACCGTGGTACACCTATTCTTGATTGTTGTGTTTAGCGGTTGTATGGTTTTAAAGAATCATTTGCAGCTCCCATCAGTTAGTAAATCCTCTGCACTTAATACTATTCTAATTTAACCTTTGTATTAAGTAAATTGATTTTTTTAAATTTTGTTTGTAGATGGTGATGCTATGAATTTACAATTATCCGAAATAAACCGAACCGAACCAATCTAGTTTGGTGCAGAGTATGGTGCTCATTTTTAAAAAAATCGAATACCAAAAAATTGAACTAAACTTCAACAACACCGAACCGAAGAACCGAACGTCCACCCCTACATTTCAGCAAGAGCTCCATCACAAAACTCATCTATCTGGAAACTGCACCAACCAAGACTTAACTAAAGGGAAAACTTTCTGAACGCAACACTACGAAAAGCACAAACAGATTCAGTCACAGTGTGGCCAGGACTAAGATAGGAATGTACAACTAAGCCTGTCATTAACTGCAAGTTCTGCTGCCAATCTAATGTATGCCTAATGAAACCATAATTTTCAGTAAAAACCAATCAACCAGCAACAAGAGTACAAGGTCTTCTTGCCTTAGCTCTATTCGATGATGCAATGTGAACCCTGAAGGGAACCTGGATCATCTTCTAGACATCAGGATTTTCAAGTGATGCAGTCACTAGATTGGTTATGTGAGGGTACACAGCTTTTTCATCAAGCTGGTCCTGTGCCCATGTCAACATCTTCAATAGGCTTGGAAGCTTTGGAACTGTCGCATAATCAAAGTTAAAACAAGAAAAGAACATTTAATACCATGATCATCTTTAAATAAATGTTCAAAATAGACATCACGCTCGCCCCACAGAACTGTGTGAAGACCATATATCAGGAGTGTTTTTTAACAAAAATGGGACTAACCCGTTTCATGACTTTGGCTGGTGAGAATGGCCGCATTTACCTCACTTGCGGTCTTTACACGCTGCGATTCATCAAGAAGCTCTGCAACTGGGCATTTAGAAACATCTTCGAAAGCTAGCAATGCAACAGTCTTCTCCAAATCTTCTAAGAAGGTTGGCTGTAACATTATTATAATTTAGTCAATAGAAAAACCATGGAAAAACATCCCCAGTCAATAGGTTTTAATGTCCAGGAAATATGAAGTCCAGCCAGAAAAGATTTGAAATGCAGATAAGACTTGCTTTTCTCCTTTGATAATATAGATAGAGTGAAGATGTATGTTGCATGGTAAACAAGAAACTTGTGGAAATTATAAACATAATATTTAAAGATGAATACTTACATTTTCTTCTCCCCTTGGAGCCAGCTCCTCTTGTGCAAACTCCAGAGCTTCTTCAACCTTTCCATTCCTTATCAATTCTATCAGCCTTTGCTGTTGGAGATGGAAAAAGAGTTTGGGATTTGTATCTAATATCTGCATGCAAGAAGACAAACTTAGGACACTATCAACTCAAACCGCCTAGAAATCACCACTCATTTGTGATAACCTTCTAAGTATAAAGATTTTCTAGGATGTTAAGCTCACAAGATAACAAGAGAAAAGATACTAGAGACAAAAGGCAAGGCATACGAGTCCACAAAATAACATAACAACGAACCAAAAAAAAAGAAAATCCAACATCGGTTGGATTCTTAGGGAACATCACGTCCGTGATCTGATGTCAGCTATGGGGAAAATTTGATATTGGTTACATCAAAGCAACATTAGATGATCTCCTATGTTTAAGGGAACAGGAAAAAGAAAAGATCTTAGGGGTCAGGAACCCATTGCCATGCATAAATAGCTCATGTTAAAAGATTCATCCCAAGAAATAAACTAGATCACAGTCCTTATGGTCTCATCTAAGACAACAATTATAAACTAGTTTCCATGTCATCAACCAACCCGAAAGTTTGCATGCACTGTTCTATATAAATAGGAAGGTTTCAAATGTTCAAAGTAGGGTTAGACAATTAATTTTGGGCAGTTTGCATCAGTATCTCCTGTTGTCAATTTTGTATAACGTCAGCTCTATCCAAAAATATTTGATATATCCAGAAGAGGCACAAGCTAGAGATGAAGTAGAAAGCAAACGGAAATTAAGAAAAGGATATTATAACGATAAGGAAAACTTCAAACTAACATTTAATGGAGTCAATCGGACAAGATTCCACGAGTGACTGAGTGAGTGTCACTTACCTTAATTGCTCGAACTTTCATCTAGTATCTAAGAAAAGATGCAATGCCTATATGTTTGCTTATATTCCTTAGGTTTTAACAGAAAATTTTAAAAAATAAAACCATAAACCTTCCGGATGAAGAATTCTCTGACATAATAACAAACTTCAAGCGGAAGAACGGCCTATTTCATGCTATCTGCTTATATACTAAGGAGCTTCTCTATTGTTGTTTCACACATTATTGTCCCCTCAGTTATATGTTCATACAAAACCTTGCTCGAGTAGTTTTATGATCAGAAGACTCTTAAGATCCATATTCCAGCAAAAAATTATATGACTACTACTTAACCTTGGAGTTTATGGAGGCTTCAGACAGAATTCAAGCTCATAAGAAGGTGATAGTAAAGTTCTGCATGGAAATCTATAACAAGAGCCAAGCTATTGTCACCATCAGTTAGAAATAAACAAAAATAGGTTTAGAAGATGATTAACAGATCCTCTATAACAAGGGTCAAGGGTATCTTACCACAGATTAGAAGACAGGTCAAGAAGAATGATTAATAGATTAAATTTACTGTTTGAACTAACTGATGGAATGTGCTAGCAATAAAGACTATAAACTTCTCTAAGTTTCAACAGTTCCACTGGGAAAAGAGCAAAAAGGACAGTTATTTAACTTCTGGAAAGAACCAGAAGGTAACAAGGATAAAACCAAAGGCAAAGGGAAATTTAAATTATCAGAACTATGAAGACTGTTGTCCCCAAGGAAATAAACGAATGATTGATACATGGTGTAAGTCTAGGTGGATTAGTCAACGTGCATACGAGAAGACACAAACATGTCCAGGGAAAAGAAGAGTTAAAAGACAAAAAGGAACTATGTATAGGTTGTTGGATCACATCCAAATCTTGATTTAACTAATCGAATATCAGGTTACCAAATTAGAACACGGCTTATATCAAGTGCCTCTTCATTTTCACTTTCCTATTCTTTGATGAGCACATAGTTAAGAGTAAAACTGAAAACATAAATGAACATTTGTCTACAATGGAATTGTGAATCATAAAGTTGATGCGCCTTGAAAATCACTCCAGTAATCTTTTTCTTTCACCGAGTCACAAAACAAAGGTGCTCTCCGCAGCTGATGAACTGTAAGTAGTTCCCCATCATCTTCTGATCTAATGACTTCCCTGTTTGCTGCCATTCCCTTGGAATGTCACACTTAACACATACAGACACACACAGGAATATGGAAGCTTTACCATGTCTAAAATAAAGATTGGATCATCATATATAGCAAGAATCAAAAAACGCAAAAACATGCAAACCATAACATACTCTAAAAATTATTCCACTCAATAGAAGATGCATATACACTGTGAGATACATAAACAAAAGTAAAAGAATGCATTAGAAGCATAAAGGAAAGGAGCAGGCATACCTCAGGATTCAAATCATTAATCTTTTCGATTGCATCCTCCACATTACCAGATTGCACAGCGTTCCTAACAGCCATCCGGTCCTTCGTAGTAGCAAGATCTATACCAGCTATTAACTCATAAGGAGAAACAAATGTCAAAAAATACACAAACAATAACATACACATTTGTATAAAACATAACATTTTGAACATAAGGATACGATCCGTCCCCGATTCCATTCTGAACTTCTCTGCAGCTTCTGCATAACCCTCTGTAACTAGAAAATTCATCACCAATCTATCTGTATCTTCTTTTGAAAGCTTTACATCATTGAGCCTTTTCTCCCAATCATCTCTAGTAATTACTTTCTTTGACGATGCCTACAACAACAACAACAAACCCAGTGGAATCCCACATTTCACAACAGAATTAAAGTTCAACAACTTAATCAAATACAATTAAACACATAAAAATAACACTAATAGGCGATTAACGCATCAATTAACACAAACACAAACTTACACACAGTAGAACATTGTTACTCCACCAGATTCATACATTCAACTTCCAAACAACTAATTTGAAGCAACAAGATTGAACAAGAAATGCAAAACAATTTTCGAAATTCGGAAAATTTTTTTTTTGACGAAATTAAGAAAAAATAAAATGTACCATGGCTTCAATTTCATAAAATTAGGGAAACAGAATGCTGAACAATGGCATCAATCTTCAACATTCCACTTTGAAAGCCATATAAACAACTCGGGGAAAAGATTCTGTAAGTTTCTTTTGTTGAATTGAAATTTGGGGAAGAAATGCCCTCAGTAACCTAGTAGAGGGTTATACTTACTCCTTAAGAAATTACTTACTACTAATTAAAGTTTATTATCGTAAGCTTATTTAATGTTAGGTTGAAGTCAAATTTTCTATAAATGTACATGAATTAATTTATTTTGCCTAGTTAACTTAAAGATGAATATGAATTAATTACTTAGTACTACTTTTTATATACATTGGTCAAATATATACTCTCAAGAGTAAGAATAATAACTTTTTAAGACTAAAATAGAAAGAATAATATTATTTATTTATTAATTATATAAAATAATAAAATATTTATTTTTAATACAAATGACATGTAAATTGAAATGAAGGAGCATTTTTGACCTCTACAATGATGATAATCGATAGACATTGATATTGATATACAAAAGGATTGGGGCAAATTTCATTAACCTACAAAAAGAATTACAAGAAAAGTAGTATATTTTTTCATTGGAAAAATTATAAAAATATATAACTTATATTTATATAATTTCATATAATCTTAATTCTTTTAAAAAATTATAAAAATTCCTTAAATGATACAAAACTGAAACACCTATTGATATAAATTACAATCTCTACTTCTCCATGTATCATAGTAAAATCTCTTAATGCTCCTATCTTTTTGACAAGTATCACTAGTTTTGTTTTTTGTATAAAAAAAAGAAATTTTTGATAATTTAAAAAAATAATAATATTAATTAAAATTAACTTCAAAGAGAATGAAATTTGTGTAAGTTGCCCTTTTTCTTTTTGAAAGAAAACTAGTCAAAATTATCCCAACTATTGAGCTCAAAATCGAACTTCCCAGTCCAAAATCGGCCCAAAGTATTAGGCTTTTTTTTTTTTTTTTTTTTTCTTACTTTGCAACGTTGATTTTTTTAAAGAAAAAACTCATTTTTTGATTGTTTTTTATTGCATTTTTTAAAATACAAAGTATCATTTTTTAAAAAACTTTTTCCAATAATTTTTACTGTGTATATGTAATATATTGATATTATATAAATACTTATATGGTGTATATGCGTTGTATCATTATTGTATAAATGTGTAAAAGTTTGAATCAATATTGTAAAAATAATTATGTAATGTATCAACATCTAAAATTGTGTATTAGCATGTATCAATATTATATAAATAATATGTAAATGTGTATCGATATTGTATAAATTATATATAAATATGTATCGACATTATATAAATGATACATAATCGTGTATTGATATTTATTTGACTATTATGTATTCTCACCTACAACATGAAAAAAGTTTTTTTTAAAAAAATTTTATTATTGAAAAAACTGGTTCTAGTTTTTACAAAAAAAAAGAAAAAGAAAAAGGCCAAATAGTCGAATCCACTCTCAGTGAACCAAAATAGCCGAATGACTATATTTGGTGTGTGTATATATTGGCCGAATGGCCATTTTAGTTTAAAAAAACAGAAATATACCAATTTATTTATAAACAAAAATTGTGAGTAGCCACCACGTGTAATTATTCCAAAGGATTAAACCTAAGCTTTCAAAACAAAAAGTAAAAATAGAAAAGTTTGCATTTACAATTAAAATATATATAGGGTTGGACATAAAATATCAAAAATTGAATTATCGAGTCCAATCAAAAATTTTATAATTTGATATTGTAATTTGATATTTTGTATGATATTCTATCACGACTCAGGATGGGCCATGAGTAGCGTCCAGACTTAACTTCCTAAGTGGAGAAACCAACGATACAAACCTCGGATTATATTAGTTGTTTAACTTATGAAATATGATATTAATGTGGAAGTTCAAACTTATAAAAAGTAAGAAATAACAAATTCATTAAAGTTTATTACATAGCATTTTCTAAAACCTGAAAGTCATCACATCAAGTACATCTTATCTCAAAATACTAAGTCTACGAGTAAACACTAAAATAAATAAAGAAAGTAGTTTGTGTTCGAAAATTAAGGACATCATGCCATAACTGATAGAATCCAACAAGAGTTAGGAGGACAGTTCACCCTGCAATTGATATATTGGAGACAGGTTAGAGTTAAGGGCGAGTCAAAATCGATGAAACAATCGTTGCGCTCCATAAAAGAAAGAAATATACAAATATGAATCAATATCGAACAACATATAATGAGTAAGTATCATCAGTTGATTACAAATAGAAATGAAAGTAATAGCCTTAGAAATAATTTAACCTCATGGATTCCCATTTTCTTTGACTTCACAAGTCCTAAAGTTTTTTTGTTTAATTTTTGGCTTTTAGCGAAGACACCTCCCAAAAAAGAAAAGCTTTGGCATTTGATATTGACAAGAAAATAAGGATTGACCATATATTATAATTTTGGAAAGAACAACTCATGTTTTACTACTTTCCTTTTGGAAAGCACTGTTTAGTAGTCTCATAAACAGTTCATTCCATTAATTTCTTTTTAATTTATAGGTTCTTTTCTTATCAAATTCTGCTTGCTAGTCATAAAAGTTGACAGACTTTATATTTAACAAATTTATTTCCAATCTTTTCATCGTTTTAGCTAGCTATTAGAAGGGGAACATTACATGTATACCTTTCACTTTAATTTGTGATTGACCTGATGTAGACTTAACAAACTTTCAAATGGCAAAAATGATCCAATATATTGACCCAAGGACATTTTTATATGTTCCATTTATCTTTAATTTAAGATCATAAGTTTTTAAAGTTTTTTTTTATTTTAATTTCGAGTCAAATTAAAATTTGATAACCTGCATGCAGAATAAAGAAAGGTAGAAAATAAATAACTAAGAGATTTTTACGTGAAAAAACTTCTTACTCAGAAGAAAAACAACCACAACCTGATTTTCAAGAATTAAAAATAATTTTACTATATTCAAAGAGCGAAAAGATTACGACCTCTGACAATCTATAGATTAATCCCTTTTCCCTTGACAAGAACAATAAAATCTTCTTAACCTAAGCTGCCCACTAAACCAATCTAGCATGGATAAGTTTAGACTTTACTCTCTCCCATCCTTGCTAGCTCTAGCAAAAGGTCAGGTAAAAGAAAGAGGATAGTTCAAAATTAAATGACGAGGTTCCTTTATAGATCAGGATTTGGTTTACATTCAAGCACATAGAAAACACACCTAAAAATAGTTAAATAAGATCGTTGAAAACTCAAAAATTATGGGGTTTTTTTCAATAGTATTTTCTAGAAAAATATTTCGCCGGTAAGGAAGATGATCTTCAGTTCATCACACATTCAACATATATTCACCCTTTGCAATCACACCCATGGACCACTTGTACGTGAAATTATTCTATTGGCCAATGAGCCTGTCATACTGCTGCACTCGACACTAACCAAAATTATATTACTAGCAATGTCCTGTAGTGTCAGATGTCATTTTAAGTTGTGGACCAAGTACATTTATTCATGTATAGAATGGGATCAGATCCATTCTACAACTTTGTAAAATCATCAAAACTTCAAAATAACAAAATCAGACAAATAAATTAAAATGAACGAAATATCACTTTTGTTTTAAATTATTATTTTCACAAATGACATGACGAAAGAATCAACTAATTACCTTAATCTTGTCCAAAGTGTGGTGCTAATTTTCAGGATTTGGATTTGAATATTATAATATTCTTTCATAAATTTAATTATTTGGTGGCCTAAATGTAATAGGATTAGGGGAAATTAATTAGACACAGTAGTTTCCACTGAATGGATTCAAAAATTTTATAATTTGATATTGTAATTTC
>DF358991.1:48338-84190 GCA_000787875.1 Solanum virginianum | reverse complement strand
CCCCGACGCCCAGCATTGGATGCCGCGCGCCGAAGCCGGTGCCGTCGTTGCAAGGCCAAAGCAAGCCCCGCTAGACACGAACCCGCCCGGGGGAGGATGAAGTGAATTCCCACAAGATGTGTTGAAGGCACGCCGAGGTCCCTGCGCGGGCACCGCCCTCGTCGACCGTCGACGCTTGGCCGTACTTGGCTTGGCCCCGTTTGCGCGGCGCCTAGAGCTTGACATGAGCAGCATCTAGAACTCACCGCACGCCCGAAAGCGTCGCCGTTCCTCGCCAATAGCCTACGGACCGCCGACGGCTAACTGTGAGAGTGTGCAAGGGAGGCTTAGCTAAGTGTTGTGCCATGACCATCTTCATGGGCTATGGCAGGTTTGACGAGTCATGGCCCTAGGCGTGGGGTGGACTGGCAACATTTTTCTCACCAAGTGTAGTTCAATGGACCACTACATAGACTGTTGGCACCACATGGCCCATGAAAGTGGCCCATCAAAGTGACGATGACGGTAATTTTTCTAAGTGTTCCCAACTTCAAATTTTTTACTAAGTCTCATCTCACAGGCACTCCTATGACCTGTGGAGTGATACACAACCAGTGAGTCCTTTAGTGAGGCATCAGGCCTTCAATGGGGTATCACTTTTCCAATTTTTCCATCCATTCACTTATGGTGTTTTCATGAATTTAATTCATTCTAATGACCTTTTTAGACTTCTAATGCTATCTTGACCTCTCCAAAAGACTTAAACCCTATTTCAAAGGATCAAACTCATTACTCTCAACTTGAATACACTCTCAAATTTTCTCAAGAGCCTCCATCAAAACCCCAATACAAATTCAAGGAAACTCAAGAGCAAGTTTGGATTTCAAGACTCCATTCCAAGCTTCCATTGTTTCCCAACTCAATTTCAAGAGACTCAAAGTCTAAGGCATATGGTTTCAACCATTAGGTCCTTTTACCCATGGTGCCTAACCTTCGTTTTTACATAAATTGCATATTTTCGAGTTGTTTACTTATGGGTATTACTTATTTTAAATTTTGACTATAAACTATGTTGGGGTTTCAAAAACTTGAGATTTTTTAAGCATTTTTGAGTTATGAATCTAAGATCCATTATGTGATTTGATGAAGGGTTTTGATGTATTTTTCTTGAGTGTATTACCAAGTGTTGGTGGGTGGTTTTACATTTAATTTTTTTACATGATTTCACTCTTGAATTGTATGATTTTGTACTAGTATTGCACACCCACCAAGTGCTTGATAAAATGGCCAATTAATATATCTTGAGTTGTTGAAGGCCTAATGCTTGGCATATGAGTTAATTGACTTTGTGATGATGAAAGGATAGTATTTAAGTGATTATTTCATGATATATAACTATAGTGTTTTGATTTGACCATAATTAATTGAGGGGTTGATACCTCAATCACCTCGGATGGGGGTGGTACACCGTCAATCAATTAAGGGGTTGATTCCTCAATCACTTCTGGCGGAGGGTGGTCTTGTCCATCAACAAATTTAGGGTTTGATACCCTAATTGCCTCTGATGGGGGTGATTATTCATCAACCAATTGATAGGTTGATACCTCAATCACTTATAAAAGATAATGGTCATGTCCATCAACCAATTGAGGGGTTGATTCCCCAATCGCTTCTAAGGGGTAGTCTACCTTGGATTCCAAGTACTAAGTTGTTTAGTCTATGATGATGGTCTCTTCCTTCACATATAATATATCCTATATAACTATGTTTTACTTCAAGTATAATTCATGCATATCATATTGTTATTATGCTATCTATTGCTTATGATATTGCATTTTGAATATGTTGCCTATCCCTTATTGTATTGCATCCTACATACTCAGTACATTCAAATGTACTAACCCATACTCTATTCCTACATGATGCTACCATGTAGGAACTAGAGCTCCTCATGATCATCCTCATCCTCCCTGTGGCTAGTACTATCTCTATAAAGCAAGTTAGCAAGTCCTTAATTTTGGAGATAATGTCTTTAATCTTATGTTATATATAAAGACTCTTTCTTTTTATGCATGTTTATGACTATGAGGGTGAGCCTGAAATGTTGTCTTATACCCCGCTCCTATTTACGTATTAGAGGCATTGTTGGAGCATTATGATGTATTAATGCTATACTTTGAATTTCTATGATTCTATGGTATCAAAGATGTCCCTTAGCCTCATATTTTTCCTAAGCCCAATGCTATACTTTGGGCTTCCCTCGGGATCCCCATTTATCATGTCACGTCTAGACCCTAGGCTTGGGTCATGACAAACTTGGTATTAGAGCACTAGGTTGTTAATAGTCCTCTACATCCAACACATCGCGTCGATTAGAGTCTTATTCATGGTTGTGTTGTGCACCACAACTGTTAGTAGGAGGCTATGAGACATTTTAGGGAATGTTCCCCTTCTTCGTGATCTATGTCGTGATATATAAGTTAGATAAAGTTCCCCCCCCCAATGAATGCTCTTTGGCATTTTTAGACCATGCCTAATAACAAGGGAGGAAGAACCCACACTCGTGAAGAACAACCAGCTCATAGAGAGCTCTAGGATGCTCTCACTTTGCTAGCTCAAGCTATGCTAACCAAGTCAACCAATGGGCCCAGGACCCTCATGCTCCTACTCTGGCATCTCAGGTGAGGGACTTTATTAGGATGAACCCACCGGAGTTCAATAGGTCTAAAGTGGATGAGGACCTAAGAATTTATTGATGAGATAAACAAAGTGTTGGCTATCATGGGTTTTAGATCATAAGAGAAGGCGGAGCTTGAAAAGCTAGCTTAGACTCTTCTACATATATGATATTCTATATGAGCATGAGTTACTAAAGCATGTTTTACTTATGTATTGATCATTCATGCCATACTGTTATCATAAGAGAAGGCGGAGTGGGCGACTTACCAACTCAAGGGGGTGGCCCAAATATGGTATACTCAATGGAAGGAGGAGAAGGGGAACAACAATATGATTCTATGGGAGGCATTTAAGGCAGCTTTCCTCAACTATTTCTTTCCTCTTGAGCTTAAAGAGGCCAAAATGATGGAGTTCATGAATTTAAAGCAAGAATCTATGAGTGTGAGAGAGTATGCCTTCAAGTTCAACCAACTCTCAAAATATGCTTGCTAATTGGTAGCCGATCCAAGATCTAAAATGAATAAGTTTGTGATGGGTGTATCTAATTTGGTGAATGAGGAGTGTTGCGCTGCTATGTTGATTAGTGACATAGATTTGTCCCGCTTAATGACTTATGCTGAACAAATTGAGGGGGAGAAACTTAGGAAATAAAGAGTGGTCAGGCCAAGAGGGCCTGTTTTGAGGGTAAGTTCCAAAGTCCCAAGGGTGACCGGTTTCATCAAGGCCAAGGGTCTACTCATGCTCGTAATAGAGGATTTACCAATGATAATGTGAGGGCCCAAGGTGATGGTGGTATAGCACCCAATGTTATGTGTCCAAAGTATGGTAGGGGTCATGATGGACCATGTTTAAAGGACACCAATGCTTATTTTGGTTGTTCTAAAGTGGTGCATAAGGTGATGGACTATCCATGTAATCGCAACAAGGGTAAAGATGTTCGTCCACAAGGCTGGGGTGCAAATTCAGTTCCTTTAGGAAGAGGTGATCAACGAGATGGCGCACCAAGGAACAATTGGTTCTATCTCTTCATGGAAGGCAAGGGGCTGATGAAGTGCCCAATGTAATCACTAGCAAGTTAAAAGTTTTTGGTTTTGAGGTATATGCATTCATAGGTCCGAGTGTCACTATTCTTTCATTGCTTCTTTGTTGCTAGTGGGCTTTGCATGTGTCTTGTATTGTTATGTAAACCTTTTGGTATGTACCATATTGGTGAGTCCATTATTATAAGGAATGTCTATAGGGGTTATTGTATGTCCTTATTACGTATAGTATTGTTATGTGATGTTATTGAGTATGTGAAACGACCCCAAAAATATGCCTGAAAATATGCTACGGAATGTCCGAAATTTTTAATTTTCATATATCTCAAAATTTGTGTGTTATTTCAAATATCTAACATTATATTCTTGCTCAAAGGGTCAAATTTAGGAAGAAGTGGGTCTAACCCCGATTTTAGAGCAACCGTATCAAAATTCAAAAATCACAAAATGCAATTTCTAGAATGTTCGGCATGATGCTAGCGTGACGCGCCAGTGTTTTTTTTTGTGTATTTTTTTTCTTTGACTTCAATCCAAGAATTTTGAGTCTCGGGCCCAAGTGTTTCCAAAGTGTTTTTACCTATTCTTAGCCTTATTTCACCCTCATATCCTCTAAAACATTCCCCAATACTCACTCAAACCCTTAGTCCTATATTTCTCTCATGATTCAAGTCTCAAACCCTCATCCCAAGCTAAGGTTTTCCTTCAAGGTACTTCTTCAAGTTTCAAGTCTCCATCTCTAATCTTCACCAAGTTCATCTTCAAGCTAAGGTATGTGGGTTTTTTTCATAAGTTCCTTTCACCCGTGATACCCAAGCCTTTTTTACTCAAATTGCATGATTTAAAGTTGATTTACAAATGGGTCTTGATTATTATGAAACTCACTGCACACTACGATAAAGCTATGTAAAGTTGTGAGTGTTTTGCTATGTTTGGAGCTATAAATCTTTGATCTATTTTAAGATTTGACAAGGGATTTTGATGTATGTTTCTTGAAGGTGTTACAATGTGTTGATTGATGGTTTTGCAATTGGTTTTCTTGCATGATTTCATCTCTATATTTCATGGTATATTACTAGCATTATACACCCTCTAAGTGTTTGATAAAATGTTAGGATGTGGTTTCTTGAGGATTTAAAGATCAAAACAATAAGATATGATATGATTGACTATATAATGATGAAATATCCTTATGTATATGATATTCTGTATATAAAGTATTGCATTAGACCATATCCATTTGGGGGGATAAGAGCCTGGGAAACCATGTTGGGGGTGTATACTCATCAACCATGCAAGGTGCTTATACTTCATCCCCGTGTTTATAAGATGTGATCATCATCAACCATTTGAGGGGTTTATACCACACAGCCACCAAGGGGTTTATACCTTGAAAAGCTAGCTTAGACTCTTCTACATATATGATATTCTATATGAGCATGAGTTACTAAAGCATGTTTTACTTATGTATTGATCATTCATGCCATACTGTTATATGATGTCTATTACCTATCGTTATGCATTTTGAATATGATGTCTATCTATTGTTGCATTGCATCCTATATACTTAGTATATTCAAATGAACTAATACAAACAATATGCGTATATGATATCACCAGGTAGGAACCATTGCCCATGTTGATCATCCTCTTCCTCCACGTGGCTAGGTCTGCTCTACTCAAAACTAGTTAGTGAGTCCTCTATTTCGGGGAACTTAGTCTATGTTTCTCTTATTATGTATTGAGACACTCTTAATTATGTTCTATTTTGACTATGAGGGTGAGCCCGATTGCTTATCTTGGCCCCCACTCTTATCTATGTAGTAGAGGTGTTGTTGGACATGGTATGTATTTATGTTGATATGCAAGCTTTCCCTTAGTCTCTTGCTCCTATTTTCAAATCTTTTATGTTAATTACTTGTTTTCGCAACCAAGGATGTATGATGATATGGTAAGAGGCTTGTTTGGGGTTCCTTCGGGTTCTCCATTCGCCGATCACGTCTAGGCCCTAGGCTTGGGTTATAACAATGATGGTATCAGAGAACTAGGTTGATAGATCCTCGGAGCCCAATACACCGCGTCGATTAGAGTCTTATTCATGGTTGTGTTGTGCACTACAACTTTGAGTAGGAGGCTATGAGACATTTTAGGAAATGTTTTACTTCTTCATAATCCATGTCGTTCGATAGAGTTAGGTCCCCTAGGGTTTTTTACCAACCCCTAATCGTTATATTTCAGGATATGTCTCAAGTTACTCAGAACGGTGCTATGATGAACACGGAGATTTGTAATGCTCTCTAGGAAGTGGCCAAAGCGGCAAAAAAATTAGTAACTCACCTCGATCAACATGTGGGGGCTCTCGAGACTTCTAGTGGTAAAGGGAGAGGTAGTGAGGCCAAGAGGGCCCGTAATGTGGGTAAGTTCCAAATCCAAGAGAAGAGATAGAGGTGGTGTGGTGCCTTATGCTAGGTGCCCAAAATGTGGTAGAGGCCATGATGGCCTATGCTTGAGAGGTACTAATACTTATTATGGTTGTGGGCAGATAGGTCATAAGGTTAAGGATTGCCCTCGTAAATGCAATAAGAGCAAAGAAGGTGATGGGGGATGACTAATCCTAAGTTCCCTATGTGTAGGATAGACCATGGTGGCTCGTGTTGGAAGTACACGGGTGTATGCTTTGGGTGTGGTGAGATAGGCCATAAAATATTGGATTGCCCATATGGTCGACTTTTAGATCGAGGTGGTCATGTTGATCAAGTAGGTCAAGTAGGGGATGAGATGCCTGATGCTATTACCGTAAGTTAAAGTTTTCTTGGCTTTGTTATGCATGCATTGATAGGCCTTGTGTGCCACTAGTTCTTCTCTATTCTTTTTGGTTGCTAATGGGGCTTCTTGTATGCCCAAGTTGTTGTATGGACCTTTGGTATCTATCCTTTTGTAGAGTATATTATTGCTAGAAGGTTCATAGCTATTCATCCGAGTTTATGTTGCATTAGGTATTGCTTTGTGACTTATGGGAGTTGGTATGATGGAATTTAATGTCACTATAGGAATGGAATGGTTGCATGCATGCTGTGTCTTCATGGATGGTAGGACCCATAGAGTTAGACCCAAATTCCCTAATCAACCCATCTTTGAGTGAAGATTGTTAAGTAATAGCAAGGGAGGTAGGTCCATTTCTTATCATAAGGTACAATTGGTCTATAAGGGGTTGCATTTTATCATCTTATGGGGATTGAAGGTGTTGAACCTAAGTTGTTTTGTAATTAGAATTGTTGTTGATGGTAGATGAGGCCTTGAATGTCCCTTTTTGATAATTTGGATTTGGGGTAGTGTCTTTTGGTTGGACTAGTACACTGGTTATGCCTATAAGTCTCATGAATAAGATCTTTAGTCCCTACTCTAATAGGCTTGTGGTGGTTTTGGTGATTATGATGGTTTGTGTCCCCTAATGAGGTAGTGCATGTGAGTCTTTTGAGGGTAGTACAACTAAGTTTAAGGAAGAAAGTTGGACGTTAAATAAGAGGAACGGGGATTTTGGTTGTAAGAGGTTGCCTTCCTAGGTCATGTGATGTCGGGTGATGGTATTAAGGTGAACCCTAGAAAGACGAAGGTGATTAGAGATTAGACTAGACCTTGACTTCCTTGGGTTAGGAGCTTCTTGGGGCTTAGTGGGCTATTACCGGAGTTTGTGAATAAGTTCTCTTCTATGTTTCCCCTATGGCTTAGTTGACCCTAAGTAAGGCCTATGTTGTGGCCGACATTTTGAATGGGGTGATTTGATAGGTCCAGGAGTTGATTTTTGTTGTGTTATTCCTTGGTGCTAGTAGGATTCATGTCTATGATGGTTGATCCTTAATCCCTTCTTATCAGGAAGACCCAAAAATTATTTTCAAGAAACCCTACATCAATTTTACTTACTTTAATTTGGAGTTTTGAATATTATGATTCCTAAAATTCTATTGATGCATGGATAGTGTTTATTTGATGATTTTAATATAATTTAAACCATTATATGAGGATTTACTTTGGGTTTATGAAATTATAAGTATGCATGTCACTTTTTTGAATTATTTATGCATGAGAGGTTACACTATGGATTTAAATGTGGAATTAATTATGTTTTTACTTCAATTTTGTATTATAAATATTGATTTTAGATTGAGTCTTAATTACCAATGTCACTCCCTCGTTGATCATAGCATATGCATTCATGTACATAGATTATTTTGAGAAATTATGTTATGGGTTAAGCCCAATTTTGTTTTATGGTATGAATTTGACAAAATTTTGGTTATGACAATATTGTGATCACATATAAGTCTTTGGTTTTTGGCTCATTGAGCATTCGGGGAGCTTTCACCTTTTTGTGTATGAATAGGCTATCTTATGCATGAATATTATGACTATGAAATTATGATTTTAGTATTTGAGCCTAAGTATGAAATATTATGAATGGTGGGCTTTTAAGCCCAATTGTGCATTGAAATAATTTGGGAAGAAAGATGACTACTGCCTCTTTGAAAGTATGTATGCCTCTTTGAAAGTATGTATATGTATGTTATAAGTATTCTTATGGGATGACGACTTAGCACTGATAGATTAAGAAGGGGGCTCTATAAGGGTTGCCCCATGTTCTTGTTGCATAGAGTCTTGTCTGGTGACCCTGGATGAATTTAGCTTGATGCATTCGAGGTCTTGGGATAGTTTGGGCTACTTGCATAGCATGTTTCCAATGAGTGTATAACCCATAAGGTTGTAATAAGATGGTTGAGTATAGTCAATATATTTGGTTAACTACAATGGGTTAGTCACATTTCTAAGATTCATCTTTGGTTCGGGTTTTGCCTCCAAGTGAGGATGAGGGTAGGTGATATCCCTAAGAGTCTTTTCAGACTAGGAGTGAGCACTTTGAATATGGGTGGAGTTGTTTGCTTGGCTTATGCATTAGTTGTGTGTATGGCTTTCATTTAAGGATTATGGTATGAGTGTGCATTAGTTTCTCCGGTAGGGCTAGTGTTGTGATTGGTGCTCTAAGTAGCTAGTCTACTGTGTGTGGATAATAGTGACAAGGAGGAGACTAATGGGGTCTATAGTTTGGCTAGATTGAGGGATTAAGTTAGAGGAAGTTGAACATGGTGGTACAGTATTCTTGATGGTTCCAAATCTTCTTTGGTTGGAGAGGTCTAGATTAAGCAAGGCCTTGATTCTGTCTTAGTAGGGTTAGATGTTTTAGGTGAAAAGATGGTAGGGTGGAGGTTATCTCCCAAGGGGGAGATGGTGGTTCATGGCAACAAGTGGAATAGGTGTATTCAAGGTTGACAATTGAGTTATGGTCGTGATGTCCTTTTCGAGTGTAGGAGAAATTTGTAAGGTTGCATATGGATGGGATTTTCCTAGGGATATGATTATGGTTTGTTCGGTTCTTCATATTTCTAAGTTGACGAGATGTGTTGGTGGCTCTAGTGCTACAAGACCCTTTGAGATGGTGGGTGATGTGGAGGATAAGTTGACTTAGGAGAAGGTTGTGGTGGAGGTGAGGATGGAAGAGTGAAGAGGTTGACTAATATTAATGTGGTTTTCATCGAGGCCCTTTTGGTGTATGTGTCTCTCGGGAAGCCGGTGCGAGCATTGGAGAAGCAACATGTATATCTCTGTCATTCTATTCAAGCTTATCATAACATGTCAAGCCCTTTCTATGATTCCAAGTCTTATGTTTCAGGCCCTATGTCATTTATATACATTCTTGTTTAAGTTGGCAAATTATGATGATTTTACACTTATGTTTAGATTTTTAAAATAGTGTTTTAAGTGTAATGTTGCATACTTGTTGGGGGCTGATTTGTTTATGATCACTCTTGTCTTGTACGTCTCTTTTACATTCGGGGATGAATATACCCAAGGGGGAGATATTGAAATGACCCCTAAAAAGTGCCCGAAAATGTGCCTACGAATGCCTGGAATTTTTAATTTCTATATATCTCAAAATTCGTTTGTTATTTCAAAAATCTGACTCCATATTCTTGTTCAAGGGGGTCAATATTAGGGGGAAAAAGGTCTAACCCTGATTTTAGAGCAATCGTATCAAAATTCAAAAATCGCAAAATGCGATTTCTAGAAAGTTGTGCACGATGCTGGCTCGACGCACCAGTATTCTTTTTCTGTGTATTTTTTTAACTTTGGTCCAAGACTTTTAAGTCTTGGGCTTAAGTGTTCCCAAACATGTTTTTACCTATACTAAGGCTTACTTCACCCTCATATCATTCAAAACATTCCCCAATACTCATTCACTCCCTAAGTCCTATATTTTTCTCAAGATTTAAGTCTCAAACCCTCATTCCAAGCTAAGGTTTTCCTTCGAGATACTTCTTCAAGCTTCAAGTCTCCATCTCCAATCTTCACCAAGTTCATCTCCAAGCTAAGGTCTAAGTGTTTGATAAAATGTCTGAATGTGGTTTCTTGAGGAGTTGAAGGTCCAAAGCATGAGATATGATATGATTGACTATATAATGATTAAATGAGGTTATATACATGATATACTCTATATAAAGTTTTTGCATTAGACCATACCCAATCTGGGGGGATAAGAGCCCGAGTAACCATTTTGGGTGTTTATACTCATCAACCATGCGAAGGGTTTATACTTCATTTCTTTGTTGATAAGGTGTGATTGTCATCTACCATGTAAGGGATTTATACGACACAACCACCAAGGGGTTTATACCTTGAAAAGCTAACTTGGTCTCTTCTACACATATGATATTCTATATGAGCATGAGTTACTTAAGCATATTTTACTTATGCATTGATCATTCATGTCATATTGTTATATGATGTCTATTGCCTATCGTTATGCATTTTGAATATGATGTCTATCTATTGTTACATTGCATCCTCCATACTTAGTACATTCAAAAGTACTAACACATACTCTATGCCAATATGTTATCACTATGTAGGAACCGGTGCCTAAGTTGATCATCCTCCTCCTCCATGTGTCTAGGTCATTCTACTCAAAGCTAGTTGGTGAGTCCTTCATTTTGGGGACTATAGTCTATATTTCTCTGATTATGTATTGAGATACTCTTCGTTATGTTCTATTTTGACTATGCGGGTGAGCCCAGTTGCATGTCTTGGCCCCCGCTCTTATCTATGTAGTAGAGGTGTCGTTGGACATGCTATGTATCTATGTTACGAGCATTGACTCTTTTGTCTCTTGATGTTGTTGATATGCAAGCTTTCCCTTAGTCCCTTGCCCTTATATTCAAATCATTCATGTTAATTATTTGTTTCGGCAATCAAGGATATGTGATGATATGCTAAGAGGCTTGTTTGGGGTTTCTTCAGATTCCCCATTTGTCGATAACATCTAGGCCCTAGGGTTGGATCATGACAGTATGGCATGGTAGAGTTTGAGGTCAGTCTTAAGATGAATTGGTTAATGCATGCTATGCTTCTATTAGTTGTAGAACCCGTATGGTGAGACCCCAATTTCCTAGTAAACCTGTCAATGAGTGGGAGGTTATAAAGTTGTAGTAAAAGTTAGGTTAATTTCTTGTCTTAAGGTACAATTGATCTCTAAAGGGTTGCATATATCATCTTGAAAGAGAGTCGCGGATGTTGAGAATAAGGTCTTTCCTATTGAGTCATTTATGGTATTCAATGAACTCTTGATGTCCTTTCTGATATTGAATTTGGGGTAATATCTTTTGTGTTTGGCTAGGTTTCTTGTATGGGGTCTTTATACCTTACCTTGGTATGTTTGTGGTGGTCTTTGGTGATGATATATTGGTTTATGTTTGGAAGTGAGAAAGTGCTTGTGAGTCATTTAGGGGTGATGTTGTGGATTATGAAGGATGTGAGGTTGCTTACTAATGGTGGAAATTAGGAATCTTTAGGGTCACAAAAAATTGTTGTTGGAGAAGTTCACCGATTGACTAGGTTAGGAATGAGATTGGGTTAAGTTGAGAATAGTGGTGTAATAGTTTTGATGGTTTCGAATCTTCTTTGGTTGAAGTGGGTCTAGGTTAAGCAAGGCCTTGATTCCGCCTTGATAGAGTTGGAGGTTTTGGTGAAAGATGGTAGAGTGGAGGTTGTCTCCTAAGGGGGAGATGGTGGTTTATGGTGCCAAGTAGACTATGCATGAATAAGGTTGGCAATTAGGTTAAGGTTTGTAGGTCCTTGTATGGTTTGGAGGAGGAATTGGTAAGGTTGCATAAGGATAGGAGTTGCCTATGGATATGATGAATATATCTCTTCCAGCCTTTTTATCCATGTGTCTATGTTAAGGTGATGTGTGGTGACCCAAGTGCTATGGTGACTTTGAAGGTTGTGGATGTGATGAGGGACAATTTAACTTATAAAAAGGGTTCGGTGAAAATCTTGGATGGTCAAGTGAGGAAGTTGGGGAAACAAAGGTGTAGCTTCTGTCAAGTCTTTTGGAGGAATTAACAAGTTGAAAGCGCTATATGAGAATTCGAGGCAGACATGATGAAGCGACATCCCTATCTTATTCAAATCTACCTAAGTCTAAGGCACTAGGTTCTTTCTTTTCCCAAGTTGTCATAATCCTTCCAAATCTTGAGTCTTATGGCATAACATGCTAACATGTGCATTAAAATGATTTATGTGATGATTTGAATAATCTAAACACATTTTGGCATGAGCTTTAACTACTTCATGATTTTCAAATAATAAGTTATGCATTCAATCCAATGGTTGGGTGTTTCGTGTTTTAAATCTAGCCTTTCAAGCCTTGTCGTCCCAAATTGGGGGACGATTGTTCCCAAGGGGGAGATATTATGACACCCAATGACTCCATGCTCTTATGTATCCATGTTTCAAGCCTCATTTGGTCAGGTCGGGAGTGTATTAGGGTCATGGGATACTTCTAGTACTTAGACAAGTTCAGGACTTCCTTATGAGTTGAGTTTTGGGTGTTGGTTGATGCAAGGGTAAACTTTAAATGAGCATAACGTTTAGCACACATGGAACTAGATGGCCACAACATAACAAATGAAATCCCTTTGAGTTAGCTTTTCAATGCACTTGGTTTCACCTCATTCCAAGGTCAGATGAAGCAGCTATGACTATCTTTGTAAGACCCTCCCGTGCAATGATGTCAAACAGGCACTTTGACGGGCAGTGGTGCTTTCGACAGGCTGTCTCAACTGACTTGAACTGGAAAAGACCATTTTGGTCTAAGGCATGTGACACAGCCAGTGGCACGGGCCATGTGTCTTGCCACTAAGCGTGCGGCTAGCCATGGGAGTGTGCAAGGGAGGCCTAGTGAGCGTGGGAGGAAGATCTTGGCTAAGTGTTATGACACAACCATCTTCACGGGCTATGGTAGGTCTAAGGAGTCATGGCCCTGGGCGTGGGGTGGACTGGTAACATTTTTATCACCAAGTGTAGTTCAACAGACCACTACATGGTTTTATACTAGCATTGCATACCCACCAAGTGTTTGATAAAAAGTCTGGTTAATGTATCTTGAGTTGTTGAAGGCCTAATGCTTAGCATATGAGTTAAGTGATTTTATAGTGATGAAAGGATGGTATTTATGTGATGATTTCATGATATGTAACTATAGTGTTGTGAGTTAACCATAACCAATTGAGGAGTTGATACCTCAATCGCCTCAGATGGAGGTGGTAAGCCATCAACCA
Organism: Solanum virginianum; assembly: GCA_000787875.1. Lineage (NCBI taxonomy): Eukaryota > Viridiplantae > Streptophyta > Magnoliopsida > Solanales > Solanaceae > Solanum > Solanum virginianum. The sequence continues at coordinate 70,827 of DF358991.1, read as the reverse complement.
ATTGAGCGGTTGATTCCGGGGTGGTCTACCTTGGATTCCAAGTACTAAGTTGCTTGGTCTATGATGATAGTCTATTCCTTCATGTGTAATATGTCTTATATAAGCATGTTTACTTCAATTATCATTCATACATGTCATATTGTTATTATGTTATCCATTGCTTATGATATTGCATTTTGACTATGTTGTCTGTCTCTTGTTGCATTGTATTCTACATACTTAATACATTCAAATGTACTAACTCATACTTTATGCCTACATGATAGTATTATCTCTACAAAGCAAGTTGGTGAGTCCTCAATTCGAGGACAATGTCTTTGCTTATGCTATGTATAAAGACTCCCTTTCTTTTGATACATGTTTATGACTATAAGGGTGAGCCCAGAAAATTGTCTTGGCCCCCGCTCCTATCTATTTATTAGAGGTGTTGTTGGAACATTATGTTGTATTAATGCTATACTTTGACTTTCTATGATTTTATAGTATCAAAGATGTCCCTTAGCCCCGTATTTCCCCTTTTTCTATCTATTGTTGATATATAATTGCTTATGCGACCAAGGATATGTAATGATATGCTAAGAGGCTTGTTTGGGGTTTCCTCGGGATCCACATTCGTTGTCTCACATCTAGGCCCTAGGCTTGGGTCGTGACAACCTTGCAAGTACTGGTTTTTCTACATCTAGCTAAATCAAGAAAGTAAGTTGTCCAGGTTCACAAACATAAATCTTGTGGAAACTCACAAATCCTCCATCTTTTAATTTTACATAATGGTAATAAATTAAATGTGGACTTTAATAAAGAAAAAATTGTCATATATCAAAATTGTTATATAATAATATTTAATTCTATTCTTCTTTGCAATTTACAAAACTAACAAAACGTGTCCTTAGGCTTATTTTTTCAGTGAACCAAACTTTTGAATCTTTTAAAAACTAAATTATAGTTTTTAATATTCCATGAATTTAAAAGACTCTAAGATTATGTTCAAATATGCAATGACATCATCTTTACAGCAATATACTAACAAGAAAAGAATCGAATTGCAAAATGTGAAAGGAGGAACAAATATAAAGGTATTTCATAATTCTATCTACCTTTTGAATGTTGAGCCTTTTTCTTATATTTGACAATCCTTTCGTTCTTTTCTTCATTCTCCACCTCCTCAGTTTCTTCATCTTTCCCATCCCCATCCCTCAACCCCTTCTTATTCTCATCTTCTTCTGCTTCCACGCATCTGGAATTTGAACATAGAGCATTTTCATGAGTCTCTCCTTTCTCTTTTTATCCTACCTCTTCTTCCGCATCGTTTTCTTCTACCATGTAATCATCGATGCTATCATCTGAAGAAGAACTACTACTATTATAGCTCGCCCAAGTCTTCCCTTCTATTTCTACACTTTTTCGATATTCAACATTTACTTCATCCTCTTTCTTTTTACCTCCAACTCCTTTTTTTACACGTTCATTGTTTCCAAATAATTTAAACTTTCGTAGGAATCTTTCCTTTGTTGTAATTTGTATAACTTGTAGAAAGTTTCTGTGAAGAAAAAAAACTTTATATGTGAAAAAAATATATAGAACAATACTAGTATCTTTAAATCATATATATTGAGCATATCATAAAAATAACAAATATTAGAAGAAGTTTATTTTCAAAAAAAAACTCAATGTTTAGAACTTTTTTGTGGTCAGAATTCTTGAATTCTTGAATAACAAATAATATCAAATAGTTACATTCTTGAATTCTATCGCAAAAGTTCTAAACTTTGAGTTTATTTGGAAAACATTCTTCTAATATTTGTTATTTTTATGATATGGTTAATATGATTTAAAGACACTAATATTGTTCTGTATAATATTTTTTCAAAATAAAGTTCTTTTTTCTTCACCGAAAATTCTCAAATATCATACAAATTACAAGAATGGAAAGATTCCTAGGAAGGTTTCACAGAGGAATCGATTAAGCAATATGTGGCCTATAGGTGTGGTCAAAAAAGGATGAGATTTTTATTTTCAATATGGATAGGAGAAATTCATTGAGGATAACACTCTAGATTTTGGAGACTTTTTAATATTTGATAATGATGGATAAGGAACATTTGACTTTAAATTATTTCGAACAAATGAATGTGTAAGAAAAGGAGTTGGAGGTAAAAAGAAAAAGAAAAAATGAATGTTGAACATCGATAGAGTATAGATATAAAAGGAAAGACTTGGGCGAGGTATAAAAGAAGTAGTTCTTCTTTTGATGATAATACCGAGGATTCAATGATATAAGAAGACGATGTTGAAGAAGACATGAAAAGGAAGAGAAAGAAGAGACTCATGAAAAGCTCCAAGTTCAGAATCTAGACGCATGGAAGTAGAAGAATATGAGAATAAGCTAGGTTTGAGGGATGATGGGGAAGATGAAAAAATCCAGGAGGAGGAGGATGGAGAAGAGAATGAAAGGGTTGTCAAATATAAGAAAAAGGCGCAACGTTCAAAAAGTATACACGATTATGAAATATCTTTATATCTACTCCTCTTTTTCATATTATATGCAATTTAAAATTCTTTTTTTGTTAGTATATTGCAGTAAAGATAATTTCATTGCATATTTGAAAATAATCTTAAAGTTTTCTAAATTTATGAACTATTAAAAACTATAATTTAGTTTTTAAAAGATTCAAAATTTTCGTTCACTGACAAAATGAGTCTAAGGGCACATTTTTGTTAGTTTTGTGAATAGTGAAGAAGAATAGATTTAAATATTATATAACAATTTTGATATATGGAAATTTATTTTCTTTATTAAAGTCCATGTTCGGTTACCATTATGTAAAATGAAAAGATTGAATATTTGTAAGTTTTCATGGGATTTAAGTTTGTGAACTTGGGCAACTGACTTTCTTGATTCAGCTGGATATAGAAAAGTCACTACTTGCATATCTATGTTCTTATACTTTGTATTATGACTCTCTTTCCTTATTGCGTACTTTGACTATAAGGGTGAGGCCGATTGTTTGTCTTGGCCCCCGCTCTTATCTATGTGGTAGAGGCGGATGTGCAACTGAAAAAAATTCTTACTTTGTGGAAAAATTACGAGCAAAAAGGAGAGATCAACCGGTAAATAAAAGCCTGTAACTATATATTCTAGTGATAGATTTTATAGCATTCTCATTTAACAAAGTCTTTATTTGTAATTGTAATACATCCCAATAGATGTGGTGAGATATTAAAAACTTGAAACGCACTTCAAGAATCACCACCCTGATGGTAGAAAATTTGAGACGAAAGTCAATAAATGGAATGACAGAGGATATGGCTAGTTTGGCGGATGACACAGCTTATGCAGGTGGAACCTCATGGAGAAAAATGATAGATGTACATGTGAATTTGTGAGACAATAATGTAGTAAAAGGATTTACTTACAAGTTCAAGTATTGAAACTATCCCAAAAATTGCCAGAAAATGTGTCTTGGAATGCTCGGAATCGTAATTTCTACATATCTCAAAATCTGAGCGCGATATCAAAAAATTGACTTCATATTCTTGTTCAGAGGGTCAAATTGAGTGGTACATAGGTGTAATCCCAATTTAAGAGCAACCATAGCAAAATTTTAAAATCTCAAAAATGCAATTTTCAGTGAGGATTTCGCGCCCCTGGCGCGATGCGGCAAGGGCGCGCCTCAGTTCATTTTGTCTACAATTTTTCTTTTCCAGTTTGAGGCTTTAGAGTCTTGATCCTAAACCTTTCCATGCATGTAAATACCTATACTTAGCCTTATTTCACCCTCATATCATTTAAGACATTCCCAAATACTCTCTCAAACACTTAGCCAATATTTCATCTCCAAATTTCAAGTCCCAAACCTCATCTAGATCTTAAGGTTCTCATTCAAGCTTCTAGTCTCCGTCTCCAATCTTCTTTAAGGATTCTCCAAAGTCAAAGTATATGGGTTTCTTTTATGGGTTCCTTTCACCCATGATGTCCAAGCTTTCTTTTACTTAATTTTGCATGATTTAAAGTTGATTTACTCATGGGACTTGCTTATTATGAATTTCACTGCACACTAGGTTAGAGTTTCATGAAATTGTGGTTATTTTAGCATGTTTTAAGCTATGAATCTAAGTTTATTGTGAGATTTGATGAAGCAGTTTGATGTATATTGCTTGAGTGTGTTACCAAATATCTATTGATGGTTTTACATTGAATTTTCTAGCATGATTCCACTATAGAAATGCATGATTTTACACTAGCATTACACGCCCACCAAGTGTTTGATAAAATGTCTGGTTATGATTTCTTTAGGAATTAAAGGCGCAATGCATGTCTTATGAGTTGAATGACTTTATGATGATAAAAGGAATGTGTGTATATAATATTCTCCTATATAGTGTTGGAAAGTGACCATGCCTTACTGGAGAGGTTAAGAGCCCAAGTAACCATGTCGAGGGGTTTGTACCTTGATACTAGTCAAGGGGTTATTGCTTGATAATCGGGTTGAAGGGTTAGTATCTCAATCAGCAGGGGTGTAGGGTACGACTATCCACCAACCAATCAAGGGGTTCGTACCTTGGTAACCGGGTTGAGGGGTTAGTTCCTCAACGGATTTTATAATGATGGTCTCTTCTTACACAATAAGCATGTTTTGCTTAAGCATTGTTCGTGCATGCCATATTGTCATTATGCTATCTATTGCTTATCATTATGAATTTTGATTATATTGCCTATCTCTTGTTGCATTACATCCTACATACTTAGTACATTCAAACACACTAATGCATACTCTATGCGTACATGATTTTACCATGTAAGAACTGGAGCCCCACTTGATCATCCTCCTCCATGTGGCTAGTATGATTTCTCTTAAGCTAGTTGGTGAGTCCTCCATTCCAGGGACAATATCTATGTTCTTATACTTTGTATTATGACTCTCTTTCCTTATTGCGTACTTTGACTATAAGGGTGAGGCCGATTGTTTGTCTTGGCCCCCGCTCTTATCTATGTGGTAGAGGTGTTGTACATATTATGTATCTATGCTATAAGCCTTGACTTTCTTAATAATTATGTTATGAAGTTTCCCCTTAGTCCCTTTTTCCCTTATTTCTAATCTATTATGTCAATTACTTGCTTTCGCGACCAAGGATCTGTGATAATATGTTAAGACGCTTGTTTGGGGTTTCCTTCAGGTTCCCCATTCTCTATGGCACGTTTAGATCCTAGACTTGGGTCATGACAAACTTTGTATCAAAGTACTAGGTTGTTAATGGTCCTTGGCATCAAACACACTGCGTCGATTAAAGTCTTATTCATGGTTGTGTTATACACCATAATTATGCGTAGGAGGCTATAAGACATTTTAGGTAATATCTTCCTTTTACTTACTATATGTCATGCTATGTAAGTTAAGGTAAGTTCCCCCGCAATGCTCAGTCTTTGCTATGCTAGACCATACCTAACACAAGAGGAAGAAGAGCCCGCATACCCGAGGAACAACTGGCTCATGGTGAGCTTCGAGATGCTCTCACTTTTCTTACACAAGTTGTGGCTAATCAAGCTGACCAAGGGGCCCAAACCTCTCATGATCCTACACCAACATCTCGAGTTAGAGACTTCATAAGGATGAATCCCCTGGAATTCTATGGGTCAAAGGTGAATGAGGACCCTCAAGAGTTCATTGATGAGCTCTATATGACTTTGGCTATCATGGGTGTTAGGTTGGAGGAGAAGGCGGAGTTGGCGGCTTACCAAATTAAAAGGGTAGCATAAATATGGCATAATAAATGGAAAGAGGAGAAGGGAATAAATAATATGGTGCTTTGGGAGGAGTTCAAGGTGGCTTTTCTTAATCAATTCTTCCCTCTTGAGCTTAGGGAAGCCAAATCAGTGGAATTTATGAATTTTAGACAAGGGTTTATGAGTGTGAGGGGTATTCCATCATGTGCAACCAACTTTAATAATATGTTCCATATTTGGTGGCCGACTTAAGGTCTAGAATGAATAAATTTGTGATGGGGGTATCCAACTTGGTGAGTGACGAGTATCAATCCGCTATGTTGATTAGTGACATGGATTTGTCCCATTTGATGATTATATCAAACAAATGGAGGAGTAAACATTAAGGAATAGGAGGGGTAATAAGGCCAAGAGGGCCTACTTTGAAGGTAGGTTCCAAAGTCAAAAGGGTGGCCTATTCCATCAAGGCCAAGGGTCTTCTCATGCTTCTAATAAGGGATTTGCCAATGACTTCCCAAAGGCCCAAGGTATTGATGGTGTGGTCCCTTATAATATGTGTCCAAAATATGGTAGGGTCATAGGGGCCCATGTTTGAGAGACACAAATACATATTGTGCATGTGGGGAAGTTGGTCACAAAGAGATTGATTATCCATTTAACCGCAATAAGGGTAAGGAGATCCATCCATAAGGTACAAATGAAATTCCTTTGGGGAGAGGTGGTCAACAAGGTGGTGCCCCAAGGTACAATCGGTTTTATGCTTTTTATGGGAGGCAAGGATTTGATGAGGTGCCTGATGTTATCACCGGTATGTTAAAAGTCTTTGATTTTGATGTGTATGCATTGATTGATCCGTGTGCCACTTTTTCTTTTGCTACCCCTTTGTTGCTAAAAAGTTTCATGTTGAGCCCGAACTATTGTGTGAGTCTTATGAGGTGTCTACTCCTATTGGTGCATTTATTGTTGCTAGAAAGGTGTATATAAATTGTCCCATTTGCATTTTTCATAAAACAAATTCTTGTGATCTTGTAGAGTTGGATATGGTTTATTTTGACGTCATTCTTGGGATAGCTTAGCTGCATGCATACTATGCCTCTATTGATTGTAGAACCTGTAGGGTCAAATTCCAATTCCCAAATGAACTCGTTCTTGAGTGGGAGAGTCATATGTTGTGGTCAAGGGTAGATTCATCTGTTACATTAAAGCTCGTAAGTTGATCTCTAGAGGGTGTCTTTACCATATTGTAAGGGTAAGGGATGTGGATTCTAAAGTCCTTCCCGTAGAGTCAGTTCCAGTTGTAAATGAGTTCCTTGATGTCTTTTAAAATGACCTCCCTGGTGTTCCTCCCAAAAGGGAGATAGATTTTTTTATAGACATCCTACTGATACTCAACGCATTTCTATTCCCCCTTACCGTATGGCCTAGGCGAAGTTAAAAGAGTTGAAGGAGAAATTAAGAGACTTGTTGGAGAAGGGTTTTATTAGGCCTAGTCAATCACCTTGGGGTGCACCGGTATGGTTTGTGAAGAAGAAAGATGGGTCTCTTAGAATGTGTATTGACTACCAGCAACTTAATATGGTCACTATCAAGAGTAGGTATCTTCTTCCAAGGATCGGTCATTTCTTTGAACAATTACAAGGGGCTAGCTACTTCTCTAAGAATGGACTTTGGTACAGGTATCATCAAGTGAAGGTGAAGGAGTGTATATTCCCAAGATGGCCTTTTGGACTAGGTATGAGCATTATGAGTTTGTTGTGATTTCCTTTGGGTTGATCAATGCACCGGCTATCTTCATGGATCTTATGAATAGGGTCTTCAAACTCTACCTTGATTTATTTGTTATCGTTGTCATTGATGATAGTTTGATCTATTCTCATAGTGAGAAGGAGCATATAGGTCATTTGAGGGAAGTGCTACAAAGATTGAGGGAAGAGAAGTTGTATGTTAAGTATGAAAAATATGAATTTTACTTAAAAGAGGTTGTCTTCCTAGGTCATGTGCTGTCAGGGGATGGTATTAAGCTAGATCCTAAAAAGACAGATGTGATTACAAATTGGCCTAGACCATTAACCCTATCGGATATTAGGAGTTTCTTAGCGTTAGCAGGTTACTATCGGAGGTTTGTGAATGAGTTCTCATCTATTACTTCTCCTATACCAAGTTGACTCAAAAGAAAGCTAAATTTTTGTCCACTCCTATTTTGTCTCTACCGAAAGGGCTAGAAGGATTTGTTGTGTATTGTGATGATTCTAGAGTTCATTTGGGTTGTGTGTTGATACAAAATAGTAAGTCATCGCCTATGCTTCTAGGCAACTTAAAGTGCATGAAAAGAACTATCTTACCCATTATCTTGAACTAGCTATCGTGGTATTTTCATTAAACATATGACATCATTATTTGTATGGGGTGCATGTTGATGTGTTCACCGATCATAAGAGTCTCCAATATATCTTATTTCAAGTCCCAAAACTCATCCAGATCGTATGGGGTGCATGTTGATGTGTTCACCGATCATAAGAGTCTCCAATATATCTTCACACAAAAAGATCTCAAGTTGAGAAAATGAAGGTGGTTAGAACATCTTAAGGATTATGACATGAGTGTGCACTACTATCCTGGTAAGGCTAATATGGTGGCGGATGCTTTGAGTAGGGTGTCTATGGGTAGCCTTGTTCATATTGATGATGGTAGAAAGAAGGTGGCCAGGGAGGTCCATCGGTTGGCTAGATTGGGGGTTAGGTGGGAAAAGGTGGATAATTATGGTGTCGTTGTTGTTAATGGCTCTAAATCTTCATTGAATGAGGAGGTGAAAGCTAAGTAAGATCTTGACCCCCTTTGTTGGAATTGAAAGCATTGGTAAAAGATGGTAAGTTGGGGGTTTTCTCCAAGGGAGAGATGGTACCCTTAGATACCAAGGTAGGTTGAGTGTGCCTTGTGTTGATGACTTGGGAGAGAAGATTCTTGATGAGGCTCGTAATTCTTCCTATTCTACCCACCCCGGTTCTACCAAGATATATAGGGATATGATGGATGTATTTTGGTGGGGAAGTATGAAGAAGACATTAGCAAATTGGTATCCAGTTGACATAGTTACCAACAAGTCAAAACTGACCACCAAAGAACGAGTGGCCTAGCATAAGACATAGAGATTCCTACTTGCAAGTGGGAGGAGATTAATATGGGTTTTGTGGTTGGGTTGCCTAAGACTAGCAAGGGTTTTGATTCCATTTAGCTTGTGGTTCATAGGATGACAAAATCGGCTCATTTTCTACCAATTAAGACCACATATGAGGCTGAAGATCATGCTAGGTTGTACATTCATGACTTGGTGAGGTTGCATGGGCTTCCCTTGTCCATCATATTTGATCGTGGTGCTCAAATTACTTCACACTCTTGGAGGCCCTTTCAAAGGGGTCTTGGTACAAGAGTTAAACTTAGTATGACCTTTCACTCTCAAACGGATGGCCAAGCCAAAAGAACTATCCAAACGCTTAAGGACATGCTTAGGGCTTGTGTATTAGAGCTTAAGGGTGGAGAAGGGATCTTGAATTCAAAGTTGGTGATTGGGTTTATTTGAAGGTTTCACCCATGAAGGGTGTGGTTTATTTTGCTAAGAAGGGTAAGTTAACCCCTAGATATATGGGTCCTTATAGAGTGGTGAGAAGGATTGGTAAAGTGGCCTATGAGTTGGAATTACCTAGTGAATGGAATTGGTTTATCCTGTATTTCATGTGTCTATGTTGAGAAAGTATGTGGGTGAACCTAATTCTATTGTGCCTCTTGATGTTGGGAGGGTAGTCGAAAGATAACTTTACATATGAAGAAATTTCAATAGAGATCTTGGATAGACAAGTGAAGAGGTTAAGGAACAAGGATATTGCTTCTATTAAGGTCCTTTGGAGGAATCAACAAGTTGAAAGTGCAACATGGGAGGCCGAAACGGACATGCAAAAAATAATATCCTTATCCTTTCCATTCTACTCAAGCCTAAGGTACTTATTCTAAGCCTTCTATGTGATTTCATACGACATATTCGACCCCCTAAGTCATTTGCATGAATTCATGTTTATATTGCCAAGGTTCATGGTGATTTTGCACTTATGTTGAGATTTTGAAAATGGTGTTTTAAGTGTGTTATTGCACTCTTGATCGGCCTAATTTCTTCATAATTACTCTTCTTATATATGTTTCTTTGACATTCTTGTATGAATGTTCACAAGGGGCAGATATTGAAACGGCCCCAAAATGTTCCTGAAAATGTGCCTCGAAAGTTCTCGGAATTGTAATTTTCATATATCTATAAATTCATGCGTGATATCAAAAATCTGACTTCATATTCTTATTTAGGGGGTCAACTTGAGTGGAAAATGGGTCTCACCTCGAACTAAGAGAAATCGTAGCAAAATTTGAAAATCATAAAAATGCGATTTCCAGTAAGGTGTCTGCACCCCTAGAGCGACGCGCCAAGGGCACGCCTCAGTTCATTTTGTGTGCAGTTTTTCTTGTCTGGTCTAAGGCTTTTGGGTCTTGGGCCTTAGCATTCCCATGTGTAAAAATATCTATACTTACTCTTATTTCACCCTCATATCATTCAAGACATTCCCAAAGATATACTTAGCCATATTTCTCCCTCATATCTCGCACAAGACATTCCCCAATACTTATTGAAATACTTAGACAATATGTCATCTCCAAATTTCAAGTTCCAAAACTCAACCGGATCTCAAGGTTCTCATTCAAACTTCAAGTCTCAATCTCCAATCTTCTTCAAGGATTCTCCAAATTCATGGTATGTGGGTTTCTTTCATGGGTTCTTTTCACCCATGATGCCCAAGCTTTCCTTTACCTAAAATTGCATGAATTAAAATTGATATACTCATGGATCTTACTTATTATGAATTTTACTGAACACTAGGTTGTGGTTTCATGAAATTGTGTTTGTTTTTGCATGTTTCGAGCTGTGAATCTAAGGTTTATAGTGAGATTTGATGAATGCTTTTGATTTATATTGCTTGTAGGTGTTACCAAGTATCTATTAATGGTTTTACAGTGAATTTTCTAGCATAATTCCACTTTTGAAATGCACTATTTTACACTAGCACTACACACTCGCCAAGTGTTTGATAAAATATCCATTTATGAATTCTTAAGGAATTGAAGGCCCAATGCATGTCCTATGTGTTGAATGACTTTGTGATGAAGGAAGGAATTAGGTACATGATATTCTCCTATATAATGTTGGAAAGTGACTATGCCTTACTCAGGGGGTTAAGAGCTTGGGTAACTATGTCTAAGGGTTTTGTACCTTGATATTAATCAAGGTGTTGTTCCTTGATAACTGGGTTGAGGGGTTAGTACCTAAATCACAAAGGGTAGTAGGGTGCGACTATCCACCAACCAATCAAGGGGTCCGTACCTTGGTAACCGGGTTGAGGTGTTAGTTTCTCAACCAACATGGGTGGTAGGGTACGACGATCCACCAACCAGCCAAAGGGGTTTGTACCTTGGTAAACTTCGGGTTCTGTAATAATGGTCTCTTCTTACACATGTTATACTTAAAAATGTTTTACTTAAGCATTGATCATGTATGCCATATTATCACTATGCTATCTATTGCTTATCATTATTCATTTCGATTATGTTGCTTATCTCTTGTTACATTGCATCCTACATAGTACATACAAATGTACTAGCACGTACTCTAAGCCTACATGATGTTACCATGTAGGAACCAGAGCCCCACTTGATCCTCCTCCTCCATGTGGCTAGTACGATCTCTCTCAAGCTTGTTGATGAGTCCTCCATTCAGGGGACAATGTCTATGTTCTTATGCTTTTCATTATGACTGTCTCTCCTTATTTTATACATTAATTATGAGGTTAAGCCCGGTTTCTTGTCTTGGCCCCTGGCTCTTATATATGTCATAGAGGTATTGTTGGACATGTTATGTTTCTATGTTATGAGCCTTGACTCTCTTGTTTTTGATAATTATGTTATAAAGTTTCCCCTTAGTCCCTTTTGCCCTTATTTCTAATCTATTATGTCAATTACTTGCTTCCATGACCAAGGATGTGTTATAATATGTTAAGAGGCTTATTTGGGGTTTCCTTTGGGTTCCCCATTCGTCGTGTCACGTCTAGGCCCAAGGCTTGGGTTATAAGTACTCCATGAAAGACCAAGTTCAAATCCCAACAATAAATAAAAAGAAACAATTTTGTCTTATTCAACATAGCATTTTAATTTTTTATGGTCTTTAGTGTTTTATATGTTATTGAAGACTACTAGTACTGTTGCTTTTTGACAAAAAATTAAGGTTATTTTAGTTAGTATTATTGATATGATAAAAGATTTAATGACTACTTTAGTTTGATCTTTTTAACAAATTTTATATAGGTGTAAATATCTATGTCGAACGGTAGAAAATTAAGTCCATTTAACACATTAAGTCTAACGACCCAACCCGCAAGTGATATCATCCGCATTGGGTCTAGGCTCGCACGTGTTTAAAAGGTGTCACTTGTAGGTGAGGTTTGTTTACTTGTATAACCAACTTCTCTCTTTTATTTTTATCGATGTGAGACTTTTCACTTCAAGATGGGTTGTTACATACACCCCTTAGCATTGAAGTGTCATGACCCGGTTTTGATCATGATAGCGCTTGTTGGTCCCACTTACAGGCAAGCCAATTACCAACACAAGGGTATTTGGCCTAGCTCTCTAGTCCAAACTAAATCGATAAAATAAGAGTATATATGCTAAAACCTATCCCAAACCTAGAAGTCAACTGTACAGAGCTACAGTAGACACAAGGACATATCGTATACATATATCAATAATTATAATAACATACAAAACTAGGAGGGCACCTATAAATACCAAACTCTACTGTATAAGGTAGATGTCTGGATACAAATGATGGTCATCAATTGGAAGGAGACTGCAAATAAACCAGAGCTACCGGTGCTTACCAAAAGTCTTCTAAGCACTCCCAAAGTTTCCCAACTCAGCTATCATGGCCTGTACCTGGACCTGCACAATGGGAAAATGTAGAAGTAGGGGTGAGTATCAGAAAAGGCACCCAGTAGGCATCATGGGCCGACTCAGTGAAATAGTTCACATACATAAAGCCCAAATATAAAGAGAACTGTAACAATGTGGCAAAACGAACTCATATCAAGGTATAGGCATGTCTGGGAACCCACAAACCACTACTAAACCAATCAAAGTGAAGAACAATGATAACCTGGACCAATCCAAGTATTGATCATCGATATTGACTGACAAAGACTATGTAGGCAAATTCCACAACTACCCCCAACTGAGGTATAGTTTTGTACGTGGTGCAAGACCCTAGTATCTATGCATGTATGACAATTGGGCCCCCATAAGCTCAGTAGGTACACTCGTGCACAATAATAATGCCGACAGAAAATTACAAAATCCCATAGAACCATTACGGACCCCAGCTCTCCATATCATCAGAACAAGGGTCAGTTCTACATGGGTGTAATGCCCTAGTGTCTAAGCTTGAATGCCCCCTGAGCCCTTTTAAGCCTAGGAGGTACACCCAGCACATTAGGGTGTTAATAGATGAGTGGATTCACAAGTAAAACTCCAAGCCCTTGGCCTCTAATATCACAACAGTAACCGGGTCCCCGACCTATCAGAAGCAATGTTATATGGGGACTCAAACCCCTAATATCACCTGGGGACTCAAACCCCTGGGTCTTTTGACCTGGCCTCCGGTCGGGTAGTCAGCCAGGGCCAAGTGGTCTAAACTTAAATATAATGATGGGATTTATCACCCGTGGGAGAAAAAATCCCCCTAGTATACTAGTAGTGTGTCATCATCGGAGTATCAATCATGAGGCCTAGTCCCACAGACCATCAATTATGGGGTCCTCGACCCACAACTCAGCCAACGATTATTCCTCAGAATCTGCATCTACCACTTGGCATCACAGTCGCGACCATCAAGACATAAGTCCATGTAGAGCGTCACCTAGTACTTGGACACTACAAATGTGACCACCGGTGCTCAATGGTGACAGGGAGTGTCATTTGGGATGAGATGTCAATAGTCACTCACTCAACTAGTATATTCAAATCCGAAACTCCAAAGTCATGTTGTGCCCAAAGTGAACATAGGTGATGATCCTCTTAACCTAGGTATCCTACATGCTCAATCCAACACACATAGTTGCAATCACCACCTCTATCAGATACAACAGATACCCTAGCATCAGATGAAATGAACCAACGTATCACAACTGTCAACAATACATCAAAATATATATGTCACAAATCACTACTGATTCATGCCTCACTAAGGAAAAGTATACCATAACCTCATCAATCATAAGTTCCTAGAGTACTTATATACCATTATGGCAAATCATAAATATCCAATATACCTAAAACCTTCTGAGTCATATCTATACCAGATCAAGTCATAGTACAACATATAACCAATGCAGAGTCTCCTGGTCATCATATCTCAGTAGCAATATGCTAAGAAGATCATACAAGTATGAGTCAAGTTAGAACATATGCCTGCACCAGTGCACTAGCCTATATTTTGCTCTTACTAGGTCCTTTCTCTATGTAAAGTAACTCACAGGGTAGCATCGATGTAACCTAAGCTAACGCCAAAAAGAATAGACAATCAAAAGGATGACACCCACCAGAATCATACCGTAGCCCAGTGGCCATAAAGGATACCGCCTAAGACAACCGAGTGCCGACCCACTTAAATGTGCCCCTCTCAACAGGATGCCAGTCCCCAAGACTAACCCATGTAACTAGTGTCTTATTTCAGATAGCTTAGAAAGCCCATAACATATAGCCTACACCTTGCTAACAGGGTCACACTCCTATCTTTAACTCGTCAGTGGCTTAGTGTCAACGCATCTCATATTATAGGTCACAAGGCTTCTTTAGGGGTACAACTATGACCATTCCCAAAACATGGTATATCTCTAGTCACTAACAAGTGACACAAGTACATAATAGATAACAGTAGTATATAAGATCACATAAACCATAGGGCACGATAACAACAATATACAAGATCATATAAACCCTAGGGGTAGCATAGAATCATGTTTCTACAAAAAGCACTCGGTAAAAGTATAGATAACCGCAGCTATATCAGGTATATATTATCATGACCTAAGCCTAGGGCCTCAACATGAATAGAGAACCCAAAGGGACCCTAAACAAGTCTTTTAATATATCATTACACATCATTGGCCACGAAAGCAATTAATCAATAATAAGAGAATAGAAATAAAGACGAAGGAGCTAAGGGAGTCTTTCATAGCATTAAAACACACAAGTGCCAAGAGAGTCAAAGCTCATAGCATTATTACATAACTTCTCAAACAACATCTTTAAACTTGGGATTAGCGGGGGCCAAGACACTTTTCGGGCTCACCCTCATAATCAAAAGCATACAATAAGATAGAGAGAGTCTTTGCATATTATAGGATCAAAAGATATCATCCTCGGAGTTGAGAACTCAACAAACTTGCTTTAAGAAGATAGTACTACCCACATGGAGGGAGATGATTAAGTTGAGCTCCGATTCCTACATGGTAACATCATGTAGGCATAACGTATATGTTAGTATATTTGAATGTACTAAGTATGTATGATGCAATGCAACAAGAGATAGGCAACTTAATCAAACTATATAATTATAAGTATTAAAAGAGCTTGTAGAAATATGTCATGCATAAACGATGCTTGAAGTAAAACATGCTTATATAGAACATATTACATGTTTAGTAAGAGACCATCATTATAGAATCCAAGGCCTGCCACCCCCTTGGAGAGGCGATAAAGGTATCAATCCCTCAATTGATTGATGGTTGTCATACCTTACATGTATGGGCAGTTTGAGATATATGGCAATTATAGGCACGAATTTTCACCCTACCATCATGCATGGATTTTGAGATTTATGGAAATTACGATTATAGGCACTTTTGAGGCACATTTTCAGGCACTTTTGATGTTGTTTCATATACAGACCAACCAGATATACATATTAGATTTAGCGTACATGGCAGCATGTAATCACAGGCCCACCTCAATAGCATTATGATAGCCTCAGACCACACACACATACAAGCAAGAGTCAAGCTTAGTGTACATAGCTATCACATGTTCACAATTCGAGCCAACTCCTTTCAGTCCCTTTCGTAGTCATATAATATAAGAATTTAAGTAATATAGCAACTACAGCTGATGCAGCCCTCAATATAACAACTAGCATCCCAAAACATTATATATACACAACATAAAGATCACATCCAGCCATATACAATATGTACTCCACAACTCAATCCATAAAAAGTACATTCCCACATATTCCCACTCAAATATACAAAATATTTCAGCTTAATCTAGGGTTTAGAGAAAGCCTAGCCTACTTAGTATCTGATGACTCTTGCTCCGAGTCAATCTATTCTCGATGTTGCTTATCTATTCAAACATAAGTCACAAGATTATTACGACTGATTTGGCCATAAAAGCTCAGAAACAGGTGAAATTACATCAATTAAGACTAAAATGGGGAAAATCGAGTCCCATACTTAAAATCCTGAATCAATACCCATAAAATAATCCCCATAGCACTCCGAGTCCATAGCCAGAAACTCAGCCCAAAATGGACCCTAGAAGACCAAGAAAAGGCCCAAAACAAAGTTAAAAACTTTACGGGAAAAATATTCTTTTCAAAACTTTCTCAGTCAAAATTCTCAAAAAGTAGAAAAAATCATCAAACACACAACATTCCACAATGTCCCACTCAGAATGTAGAACAATTTAGACACAACTTTCACTTAATTCCATTAAGAACTGACTGAGATATTGCAATATAAAGTTTTCACCTATTCTTGATATATCAATGAAGGAAAAATAGAGATTTACCTCAAAATACGTGTCAAATCCCAAATCTGACTTCACCACAACATTACTTGTGAAAATAGAGTCATGTAGCCTTTTAAATCACTCAAATTGGATGAAAAATAAGCTCAAAATTGGCGTGCTAAGTTGAGACGAAAACTATAATATATTCCCCAAAACCACATATATATACACAAAGGGCATTGCTAATACTTATCTAACACGTGGAAGACACTGACTACGCCATATGTTAGCCCCACAATCTACCACATCCCCTTCTATCTTTCCAGTCATCCTTCAATCTCTTTTTCATCATTTCAGGCTCGTCTAGACTCCGATTTTCACAAACGAACTATGTTATCCTATAGTTTTGATGTTTCGGACCTAATGGTACAATCCAAATTTCCAACAGAGATTCCTACGATAAAGTGAGGGCCCTACTTCTTTATACGCAACTTTTAATGGAAAGCCCCCTAGGGGGTCAAATCACATCCAGATATCACCGGTATCAAACGAGGGGTCACCTTAGACAAAAATCAATATTTTGGAGCTAACCATTCTATCAAAAATTTCATCTAAAGCACAATTATCGAGAGCATTGACTGGATTAACTATTAATCAGTTCCAGCGGCCAAATTTATAACCTATGATATAATTGCACTGGACATGCTCCAAGCCTAATTCAACTGTTTTAGAGCTAATAGAATTGTTATAATTCCATTTTGAGGTTGTTTACTAGGACTTTACCCAAAAACTTATTTTATGGGTATAACTTCTCGGTTAACTTAAAGATCCACATAACTCCTGAATAACCCAACCAATAATAACCTAATAGTCTCGAGGTCGCTATGCATATGCTCAAATCAACATAATAATGAAAAAATCATAAAAATATCCTAGAGGGTCATTACATGATGCTTTCCCTACTTTATCAAAATTTATCGGAACTCTCGCCCACATCGACAAGGCTGACACAGGAGTAGGGGCTCTGATATCATCTGTAATAGCTTAGCTCACTAGTGATATTGTCCGTTATGGGCCTAGGCTTATATGACTTTAAAATATGTCACTAGTAGGTAAAATATATTTATTTGTATACCCAATATCTCTCCTATTATGTTTCTAATCTGAGCATTTTTGCGGTCTAAATTAGCGGATCATTGAATTTTATAGATTCGGCATACTTTATTAAATTTGTCATAGATGCTTACTCTAACCTCCGATTAAGGCTAAATTGGATGAATTGGAAAGCTAATTCAAAGATCTACAATTTGATATATTGTGGGTCACCTAACACATTATGTGCTGAGAGATATGTTCATTTTGATGTTGACCTTTCTATGAAATCATATCAAAACTTAGCCGATGGAAATAGTTTGAATTTGGCTTGAATTTGAGTGTCTCTTATGACCTTAAACCACATCCAACACACTTCAAATAATAAGAAAAGGACCTTATCATAATTTCAAAATGTTAGAGTTATTAGATCATCCAATTTTATAGAATTTCACATCAAAACATAATCGACAAGAAAGGTTTCAACTCAACTTTGTGTTGAGGGATTTTTTACCTTAATTCATCTCAAATCTATCATCCCACTTTACTATAGACATTAATACCTATTTATATGGTTAGATCACTCGGTATGATGTCATATGCATAAATGTCATGTTTGGATCTTAGCTTAGAAATTTTCAAGGTGTTACAATATCCAACCCACCCCTGGGATCATTCGCCATTAAATGATAGGTAATAGAGACAGGCTCGAGGAATGAATAATAATCAAGTCTCAATTGATCAACCAATCAATTAATGAAAATCTTTAGAAAATCAACTATTTGAACTCTAGGATAGACATATCATTTCAAATCAAGAATAGGAATATTACCTTCAACTACATCATTGAAGGGCATGAATGGGACATCAAAACTCAATCAATCAAATTATTGAAACTTTTGGGCAATAAACCTTTGAACTCAAGAATGAACACATCAACTCACAGATAAGAAACTCCCTCACTAGAAGGCATCTTACCAAGGATGAGAAATGGGTTACAATCCTGAATACTCCCAACAACTTTTCCCATGACTTCAGAAGATGATCACTTGTCTAATATAGGGGTAGGACAACTTCGTATCAAGAACTAGGGATGAAGACTTCTAAGCTTAGTGACTCTCCTCAACCATGCTCTTCTCCTTGTGTACCACAGTTCATTAATTTAAGCCTATAGCTATCAACAAACCCTAACTCTATTGCATAATCTCATCAAGTTCAAGTTAACCCAAATTACAATGTGTTACCCATAAGATGAGCACATTCATGTAAATTTTACTCATTTCATTTGTCTTCTATACCTTTGTAAGGACCTTTAACTTAAAGAATGTTACTCCTTATTATCACTTCAATACACCTATTTGAAACCATCACCTAGAGGTCACGAATAGCCTACTACAATTACTTACATTTAGACAACCAGACATTTCATTCTATCATTCTAGGCCATTAGAATCCTTTATTCACATACAAATAGTCCAAAATGAAGCAGTAGAGGGATTACAAAATGGAAAAGGACCAAAATAGGCCCTAATTAATAACTGCCAACAGCATTCACAAAGAGCATCTATGGACTCTATAATCCATAAATGTGGTGTGCACCTCCTTCCTCAGATAAATATAAGACTCTACATAAATGGGTTTAAGACACCATAAGACACATGAAACTGATGCTCTACTATCAAGTTTGTCACAATCCAAGACTACCACAAAGCTGCGACACGATGCTTAGAGCCACAAGTGACTTTAAGCTAACCTCATCATCTAGCCTGACACTAAGTTTAATGTAAAATAGAAATAGAAAATAACTGAATGTAGAACTAAACTAGAATAGTATAAATATCAATAGATAAATATTTGAGTACTCATATACTAAATCTAAACTGACTATCTAAAAAACCTCTACTAGGAATGAGTTTCTAGGAAATCCCCTAGCTGACTCCAAATTTCTAGATAAAAAATAAATGACTAAAAAGAAGCATAACGTGCTAATCTTGGAAAGATAAAGACTCGCCAAATAACACTATTGATGATGGAAAGTGTTGTGAGATATTAAAGATCGAAATCTATATCATAAAACAATATAGATAAGAAGTATATGTTTAGTACTTCGAATTTACTAAGCATATAGAATATGAAAAGTAAATATGTTGACTGAACATATTGGATTGTAAACATAATCTGATACAATGATCAAATAAATATATCAAGCTGATATATGGTAAAATAACTTAGTACTTGTTCATGTAATAACTAAAAAGACTGATTATAGGAGATACTAAAACTAACATATAATTGTGAGCTACTAACACGGATTTTGATGTTGAATCTTTATAAAAAAAATGTCTAATTTCCTTTGCCATGGTACAAAGATTGATATATATTATTGTGGATCCACTAAATTAATGCCTATGAGGATTAAGAATCTAACTTCAACTCATGGGAAGCCCCTTAAATGCTATTGTGGTATAGAGTTAACGTGGAATACATAGGAATCAAATTAAGATAGCTTCCTTGCATGATAGGGAGAAGTAAGTGCATACCTTAGGCTCAAGTTGGAGACATGAGGAACCTTTCAAATCTTATTACATTTGATGGATTCAAATTAGTCATGCTAAGAGAGGGAAGCTTTACATACCTCCTCTGTTTTTCTGACTAACCACCTGAAATAGGAAATTCCAATAGATAGCACAAATATAGGTACAAACATATCCATATAAATGCGGGCCGACAAGGTCACCGCGGCGGTCCTGCCGCCTAACAAACACAGTGTCAACCATAATATTCAAACTGATCGTCATAACTCCCAAGCTAGGGTGGGAAAGGTCACCGCTACGGTTAAACCGCCTAACAAACACAGTAATCAAACATAGTACTCAAACTGACAGACATAACTCCCAAACTCAATGTACAGACATAATACACAACTGACTAACATAGCCCATACTCACAGTAGTCCACAAACCTCTAAACAAATATACTAACAAAAGAGATGGGACAGGGCCCTGTCATACCCAAAATGAAATTAGTCTGATTTAACCATATGCTAACAAAAATAAGTGTACAAAGAGTGGCTCCGAAGTAGACCCATGGGCCGGGCCGACCCCGCCGTATCCAACCAACTTTGAAAAAAAAATATATATATATATATAGTATGCTAAGTACGACCATAACCGGCCCGGGAACCGGCGAACGAAAATATAGTGGCACGAATAGAGTAGAGCGGAGTGTATGCATAAAAGTCACTTTTTGAGTTCAAGTGGATTACAAGCTCATGTTTGGAGGTTATGCATTTATTAAATCAAATTGCTCTTTTAAAGCCCATTGCTAAGCTTATTTTTCCAATTCTTCCATATCGACTTAAATTAGCGCACTTTTGGGTTTTTTTATGAAGAGTTAAAGAGGTAATTATATTTAAAAAGTTATTTTCCCAAATCAAACTTAGTTTACAAGATCATAATTGGAAACAACCTTACTTGTATGAAAATATTTATTTTTGGAGGAATATTTAAAAAGTTATTTTCCCAAATCAAACTTAGTTTACAAGATCATAATTGGAAACAACCTTACTTGTGTCAAAATATTTATTTTTGGAGGGACAATACATGGGTTATATCAATTTATTCATTTTGGAGGTCACAAAAATACTTACTTGTCAACTTGTGCATTTTTAAGGAATTACAAGAACTTATGTTACTTGAGTTTCCAAAATATAAGAAATACTTGAGATCACATTTAAAAAGGGATTTATTGAGATTTCGCAATAGAGAAGAATTTTTCATATTTAATATTCATGACATATATAAACATGGCTCACTTAAAGTTTCCATTTTAGAGTTCAAAATAGTTCTTATATTCCCGAGTTGTTCACAATTGGAAATTGGGAGTATTTATAATGAATCGCAAGAAATTTGTTATTTCGCAATAGAGAAGAATTTTTCATATTTAACATTCATGACATATATAAACATGGCTCACTTAAAGTTTTCCATTTTAGAGTTCAAAATAGTGCTTATATTTCCGAGTTGTTCACAATTGGAAATTGGGAGTATTCATAATGAATCGCAAGAAATTTGTATTACTTAAACTCCCGACATATATAGGAATACTTAGGATCACATTTAAAGTTCAATACCAAGCTTATTCTTATGGAATTCCAAAGATTATTGTGAATTGATCATGTCCATCAAAACATGTATATTGTTGGAATTCCGGAATAGTGGAGAAATGTTCATATCCAACAACAATGACATAGGTACATAGCTTACTTTAAGTCCTTTTATTATTTTCAAAGTGTTAGAGCAAAGGTAGCCTCAACTTGCCAAATTTCCTTAAGACTCAAAGTTGTCCATCTCTCATATTTATCAAAGTTGGTTTACATAATAAGCAAACGTTTCAATATTACATAGTTGCCAAGCTAGCCACTCTTTGGGAGTTATGCACTTTATTAGTGCAAACGTGGAATACATAGGAATCAAATTAAGATAGCTTCCTTGCATGATAGGGAGAAGTAAGTGCATACCTTAGGCTCAAGTTGGAGACATGAGGAACCTTTCAAATCTTAATTACAAAACTTCCTCCAGGTTTTACAAAAATTTTGCCAGCACCTCCCCTAGAATTAGACCATCCCGGGGGTTCCAACTTAACCCCAAATAACCAACAATAACAACAACAACAACAAGGGAGTAACAAGAAGCCAAATCAAGCCACAAGACTTTCTTAATTCACCAACAAACCTTATTATTAACCAAACTGAAAACAGGGCCAGCAACAATATAATTCACACACTCAACATGTTCAACT
>DF358991.1:36729-48247 GCA_000787875.1 Solanum virginianum | reverse complement strand
ATCGAAGCGTGATACTAATCATGCTTTCCTTCAAAACTGTCAAACAGGGGCAGCAGCCCTTTTATTCATATCTCATCATATTTAAATACTCTTACACACAACAAAACTCCCGACGACAAGGGAAACCTTAAAACACTAAAACGCGACATTATCTCATTTTTACCAAAATTCCAAAATCTAGCCAACTGCTCATAATGTACATAATTAACATATTGAATTACTTCAAAACATTTCAAGAATCACAACACAACACTCTAACGCTCGACAAAAACCTCCAACATCAAAACGCAACCAATTTACACCTATAGGTCCCCAATTTCGACCACCAACCCAAGAGTAGTATACACACAAGTTCTTATACTCTTTCCACTCTCTTATAAGCTTACAATAAGCATATTTCATACCAAAAATACATAAGGACATCAAATTGAAACAATAAGAACTCATACATACACATATACCCAATTTCGGAATTTACTTCTCAAGCTTCAAACTTAACTAAACAATCAATTTTTCTTTGTTATCCTTTCAAAATAACACCATCCAAGACATTAGAAACCTTTAATTTAACTCAAGAGAAGAGAAATTTTAACTTACCTTCAAAACCCCTTCACAACTTCAAAACTTCAATTCAGAATTTCTACGCGTTTCCTTGCCAAACCAAAGCTACTACGATTCTTGGGGGATCTAATAAACTAGGCTTGAAGCCTTAGAATTGAAGAAAGAAGCTTCTTTGCAACATATAGATATATATAAAAATTCTATAAGGCCCTTCTTGTAACTTATGTGTATGAGTAAATATAATAATACAAGTCATGGCACTTACATGAAATAAATCTTGGTCAGTTAACACTTGAACCAATCATAAGGTCACACACACTTAGTTTCTACAATTGAGTTTTCTCCACATGTAAATACATAATGAAAGACTTAAGATCCTTGATCTTGAAAGTGTACACTTGTACATGAAAATGTCCATAAGCTCATAGACACATACTTATACAAAGACTCCAACTTAAATTTTTAAATTCTTCAAAAGTATACTTAAGTGTCAAACTTCCTGAAAATGACACTAGTGATCTCAAATCTTGCCATGGTACCAAAACACCAATATAGGGGTTCTAACACTATTAGACTTAGAAATTGCTACTAAAGGTTCATGAATGTTGATTAAAGTCCTTCATCCCTAAATCCACTAAGCTCTAAGTATAACTCTTAAGGGAAAGACATGTAATTAGACTATATACAATAATTATTCCAATTATATTGAGCAGCTCACAAATCATGGAAACTGATAATTTTTTAGAAATACTTTTTCTGAAAGTATTCTAAATCATAAAGTTAATAATTTGACACATGAATAATTTGAGACATGGATAAATATGCATACTAAGGATTCATGAAAATATTTTGAGGATAAATTCATAGATACAATCATATAAAACATACATTCATGGACACTTCATGGGGAGGAATTGAATTGAAAGAAAATATCATGTGTTTTTCATAAAAGAACTTAGTTATTATAGATATCATAAACTAGAAAACTAGGATTTCTTTGGGACTCAATTGGTGAAGGGATATCCAATGATCATATCCCACATATGTACTCACAAACCCTAACTTGAATTCTTTGAATAGAGGTTGGACGCTTGGAACCCTGACTCTTTGTTGAGAGGAAATTTGAGAGAGAAAAGAGTAATTTCTTGGGGTTGTGTATGGAAAGAAGGAATTTAAGGCATTAGAATCCTTTAATCACATATAAAATAGTCCAAAATGAAGTAGTATACAGATTAAAGAATGATAAAAGACCAAAATAGTCTTGATTAAAACTGGTCGGAAGGCATCCACAAAGAGCATCTATGGACTCTATAATCCAGAAATGTGGTGTGAAAGGTGTGCTTCAAACCCATGAAAAAGACTCTATTTAATGTGGCTTTTAGACACACTAAAAAACTTGAAAATAATGTTCTAATATCATCTTTGTCACAACCCAATACAGCCCCTTAACTGCGACACGATGCTTAGAGCCAGAAGTGACTCCAAGCTAACCTCATTTTCTAGCATGACTCTAAATTTTATGTGAAATAGAAATAGAAAATAACTGAACTAAACTCAAATAGAATAAATATCAATAGATGAATATTTGATTACTCATACGCTAAATCTAAACTGACTATCTGAAAAGCTTTTACTAAGAATGAGTTGCTAGGAAATCCCCTTGCTAACTCCAACTTTTTGGAATGAAAAATAAATGACTAAAAAGAAACATAAAGTGCTAATCTTGAAAAGATAAGGACTCACCAAATAATACCGTTGCTGATCAGAAGTGCTCTAACCACAAGTGAGATATTAAAGATCCAAATCTATATCATAAAACAATATAAGCAGAAAGTATATGATTAGTACTTGGAATTTACTTAATATGTAGAATATGCAAAGTAAATGTGATAATTGGACATGTTGGAATGTAAACATAATTTGATACAATGATCAAGTAAATATATGAAATTGGTATATGCTATGATAACTATGTATTGTTCATGTAATAGTTCAAAAGACTGATTGTGGGAGATACTAAAACTGGCATATAATTGTGTGAGCTACTAATATAGATTTTGGTGTATAATCTCTATCATAAAAGTCCAATTTACTTTGTCATGGTATAAACATTGATCGAAGTTATTATGGATCCACTAAGCAAATGTCTTTAAGGATTAAGAATACAGCTTCAACTTATAGGAAGCCCCTTAAATACTATGGTAGTATAGAGTTAAGAAACTTAGAGATTGCTACTAAAGATTCATGGACACTGATCAAAATCCTTCATCCCTAAAGTCACTTGGCTCTAAGTATAACTCTTAATGGAAAGACCTGTAATTACTGTATACAATATTTATTCTAATAATATTGAATAGCTCATAAATCATGAAAACTGAAAATTTCTTAGAAATATTTTATCCGAAAGCATTCTAAATTATAAAGTTGATAATTTGACATATGAATAATTTTGATACATGAATAGATATGTTACTGAGGATTCCTAAAAATATTTTGGGTATAAATTTATAGATATAATCATGTAAAATATATATTCATGGATAATTCATGGGGAGGAATTGAATTGAAAGAGAAAATCATGTGTTTTTTTAATAAAAACCTTCGCTATATAGAATTCATACACTTGAAAGCTAATTTTTTTTGGAACTCAACGGGTCGAGGGATAGCTAACGATCAAATTCCCCATACATAGACTAACAAACATTTATTTGAATTCTTCGAATATAGGCTTGAAGTTTGGAATCCGGATTCTTTGTTGAGAGGACACTTGAGAGACAAAGACTAAATTTCTTGGGTTCTGCATGAAAAGAGGGATTTAGGTCATCGAATACTTTAATCGCATAAAAAATAGTCCAAAATAAAGTAGTATAGGGATTAAAAGAATAGAAAAGACCAAAATGGCCCTGATTAAAAGCTATTGGATGGCATCCACAAAGAACATTTATGGACTATAATCCCATCTATGGAGAATAGATTTCTATCAATGGAAATTAGGTATAGATTAAAAATACTGAAATTTTATCTACGAGGCACATTTATGAGTCATAGATTATTTTACAATCCATAAATATGGCTTTTAAGAATCAGGAAATTTTATGGTTTCTAAACATCGGTTCACAAGTCTATCTATGGCCCATAAAAGGTTTTGCGATCTATTAACTTGGCTCATAAAACTAAAATAAACATGAAAAGTTCTGATGTTAGCCTGGGTTCCCAACTACAGTCAATAGTCCTCTCTATGGCATGTAGACGGTGTCCGCAAAACACAAAAAATTTTATAGACTTAAATTTCTTGTCTATTTACGGCCATCTATGCATAGAAACATCTGAGTTGTTACCGCTACAAAGATATTAAACATTAATTTTATCTGTTGTCTTGATATGATAACAATTTTCACATATATCATCAAAACTCAACAAGTTTCTCAAAGATTTAGAAGAAGACACAATATTAGTTAAGATGAGTTTACCTTCCTTAGGCAAAATTATAATGATTTTTCCAAAGCCTCTAATCTAATTAGTACTACCAGTCTTCATTGTAACATTTATCTTGACCATACTTACATAAGAAAAAAAAATTTTATTATTCAACATCATGTATGTGGTACCAAAATCAATCAAAAAATGTGTTAATGAATGGATAACTTACTTTGAGAAATATCTATATCTAACCCTTCAACTTTTGAGGTGGTATAGGCTCTTATTGACAATGTGTTATAAAACTATAAAATAAGAAGAAGAATGTAATATAGAGAAGCAAGAATACATCTTATTTCTCTTGAAGAATAAATTTACAATGAAGACAACCATTTATCAATAAGAAAAAATTGACTTAGTTCCACAGTTAAGGTTCCTAACTTTTCTTTAAAAGATTGATATTCACTATATTAATAACAAAATGACAATTTTGTCTAATGTAGAATCATTTAATAAAGAGTAAAACACCAACATATTGTAAAACCCTCATGTAGGGAACCTTGAAATTCATCATCAAATCACATAATATATCATAGTTTCATGGCTTAAAACATGTAGTTCAATCAATATTTCAATCAATTTTGTTATATTTTAGATTATTAATATGAACAATAATATTGGGACAAAAGCAGTACTATATGTTTTCTAAACAATTTAGTCTTAGAAATGGGAAAACCAAATATTTAAGTATAATGCACATTACAACAAAAAGTTAGAATTCAATTCATTTCATAAATAATATAACATACATAACTTTCATTAATATTCAATTGAATAACTAATATAATTACAATTTTGCCTAGGTAAGTTTTTTATTATGCAACTTG
Source organism: Solanum virginianum (assembly GCA_000787875.1). Classification (NCBI taxonomy): domain Eukaryota; kingdom Viridiplantae; phylum Streptophyta; class Magnoliopsida; order Solanales; family Solanaceae; genus Solanum; species Solanum virginianum. The sequence continues at coordinate 43,382 of DF358991.1, read as the reverse complement.
GGTGATGTGCCAGTAGTAGACAGTAAATTTGATATTTTTAACTATAAAAAAAGTATGAGCTATTGTGAAATGGTTGTGTCAATTAAAGATTTTTCTTTGCTTGTACAGGAAATTGAATAAAAATAGAATTAAGTGTATGATGAGTGGAATATATGATGGGATGCCTATGATCGCTCGGCATCTATACTGTCAACTTAAGATAGATGATGTCACGATCCAAGCTGAGGGCCTAGACGTGACACAGCAAATGGGGAACCCGAAGGGACCACAAACAAGCCTCTTAGCATATCAATCACACATCCTTGGTCGCGAAAACAAAATAACAACATCAAGAGATACAAATCAAAGGAAGCGGGACTAAGGGAAGTCTTTGATAATCATAAAACATTTCAAGAGTCAAGCTCATTGCAGAATTATATCTTAATATCCAACAACACCTCTAACATAGACTAGAGCGTGGCCCAAGACACTCTCTGGGCTCACCCTCATAATAACAAATGTTCAACATGAATAAGTCTCAACATAGCAAGAGATGTAAAGATAGTGTCTCCAGACTTGAGCACTCACCAATGCTTGCTTCAATGGATCGTACTAGCCATATGGAGGATGATCAAGTGGTGTTTCAGTTCCTACATAGTATTATAATTTTAGCATAGAGTGTGCGTTAGTACATTTGAATATACTAAGTATGTTGGATACAATGCAACAAGACATAAGTCAATACAGTCAAAATGCATAGAAATAAGCAATAGGTAAGTAAGATCCAAATATAGCATGCATGGTCAATACTTGAAGTAAAACATGCTTGTAAATTATTCAACTTGCATAGAATATAGTACACGTGTGGAAGAGACCCCAACCGACAAAAGTAAGACCAAGCGAGCTATAACTTGGAATCTCAATGATTATCCCTCACCGGTATAGAGGTGGTCTACTTGCCATGGTATACCATACTTCACCTTATGGGAGCTCACCCATTTCGGAGAAGTAACCGCCCTTATGGGAACCCATCCCATTTTCGGGTGAATTTTATGATAAAATGCACTAAATGGATACACTAGTATAGCAAGGGTAAAGTATAATCCTATGTTGGCACATAGTTTGAGAAAACGAGTATGGACCCTTGAAGATAGTCCATGCCAACATCAAATCCATCGGTGCTAAGTCTAATCTCACGAAATACTTAAAATAATCATTCTTTAATCATAGCATCAATAGCTTGAAAGAAGATGACTTGAGTAGCTTATAAACATGCTTAACCTCTAAGGGTGAGCCTAACTTGAAATATGAGAGTATATCATAATCATACGAACCCTCACTTTAACATGAATGGCTCACAAGAGGTAAAAATCTTAAAATAGGGCTTAACTTGATACTTGTAACATCATAGATAGTTTTCATGAATTCAATGCATACTTGAAAGCCTTTAATCATAATATAGTCACTTGACTTGTAAATCATGAAATAGATCATCAATAACTTGAGAATTCTTGACTTGACATTTTATCATCCACTTGGTGGGTGTATAATGCTTGTTCAAAATCATGCAATTCAAGAGTATAATAATATAAGAAAAGTCAATGCAAATCAAACCACCAACATATTGTAAAACCCTCATGTAGGGAACCTTGAAATTCATCATCAAATCACATAATATATCATAGTTTCATGGCTTAAAACATGTATAGTCTCAATGCATATTATCAAATCATGGTATAAGCTTGAAATCGATAGTCATGCATAATAGATCAACATTTTATAAAACCCCAAGATAATTCATGTTCATAGTTCATAATAAGGGATATTCATAGGTAATACAACTTGAAAACATGCAATATTCATAAAAAGGAAGATTGGACTCCACGGGTGAAAGGACCCAATGGATGAAACTCATATACCTAAAACTTGGGTTTTCTTGAGGTGAGCTTGAAGAGAACTTGGAGCTTGAAAAGAATCCTTTAGTTCCAAAGTTAGGCTTGAAATCCTTAAAATTTGAATGAGACATTTGGTTAAGTTTTAAAGAGGTTTTTGAGAGGGTTTTGAGTGATATAGAGTTGAAAATTGGCTAAGTATAGGTGTTTTCAAGTATAAGTGGGCATAGGGCTATGACCTCAATACCCTTGGCCGAGGTAGAAAAACTCAAAGACTACATTCACTAAAATCTTTATTTAGGATAATTCAGTGGAATACTAACAATTTCATATATCTTATAAAGTAAAAGATTGAATCCACTAAACATGAAGCACAGTCCGCACCCTTGGCATGATGTAGACCAGACACGAACTTCACTCTAACAGTAATACGCGCCCCTGGCGTGTTGCGGCCAGGATGCGGATGGCCACAGAAAATAAAAAATTAGCAAAAATTATTTTTCACTGCGGGTCCTCTAAAATCAGAGTTATACCCATTTGCCACTGAATTATTTCCCCTGATCAAAAATATGATGTCAGATTTTTGATATCACGCATGGATTTTGAGATATAAGGAAATTACGATTATGGGCATTTTCGAAGCACATTTTTTAGGGCGTTTTAATATCTCCCCCTGGAAAATTCATCTTCGAATGTCAAAGAAACATGCATAAGAAGAGTAATCATGAAGATTTCAGCCCGACATGAATGCAACAAATGCATTTAAATATTTTTTTCAAAAATCTCAACATGATTGTCAAAATCGCCATAAACTTGTCAACATAAACATGAATGCGTGCAAAATGACATAAGGGTTGAAACATAATACTTGAAATCATATAAAAGACTTAAATTAGTACTTTTGGCTTGAGTAGAGTGGAAGAGATATGGGTATTGGTTTCTCATGTCTGCCATAGGAAGCGGCTTCCCATGTGGCACTTTCAACTTATTGGTTCCTCCGAAGGACCTTGACGGAAGCTACATCTTTGTTCCTCAACCTCTTCACTTGCCTATATAAAATTGTTATCAGGACCTCCTCATAAGACAAATTATCTTCTACAACACCCACAACATCTAAGGGCACTTAGGTCGCCCACACATTTTCTCAACATAGACACATGGAAGACCGGATGAACCATATTCATCTTCATAGGCAACTCCAACTCATAACATTATAAGGACCCACAAACCTTGGGCTCAATTTCCCTTTCTTTCCAAACTGGACCACACCCTTTATGGGTGAGACTTTTAAGTAAACTCAATCATCAACCTTAAACTCAAGATGTCTTCTCCTCATATTGGAATAGGACTTTTGTCAACTTTGGGCTGCTTTTAGTCTCTCCCTAATCAACCTCACCTTCTCTAAGGCCTCCATGATAAAATCTGGACTTAGTAAAGCCATCTCCCCTGTCACGACCCAAGCCTAGGGCCTAGACGTGACACAGCGAATGGGGAACTCGAAGGAACCCCAAACAAGCCTCTTACCATATTGATTACACATCCTTGATCGCGGAAGCCATTATTCAACAACAAGAGCATAATATATATAACTAAAAGTAGGAAGATGCTTACCTCAAAGTTGGATTACCCTTTTGCCCTTATGCCATTACATATTTACCCTTGTACCACTACTTAATAGTATTAATTTATTCTAATTAATTATATATTAAATTAAAATATTATAAAATATCTAATTAATTAAATATTAATCATGTTGTAGTATCTATGCAAAAATTTATATATATTATTATTATTATTATTATTAAAAGTGGGAAGGTTTTGGGTTCAAAGTAAGTTAGATTATAAAAATGCCCTTCACTATTTTTTAATTAAAAATTCTTTTATTAACTTTTATAATTAAATCAATAATGACAATTAAACTAGTCTAAATACATGATTAGATGTTACAACTTATCATTATCCACTTCTTAATGACTTTAAGTGTTAAACCTTTTATTTTCTACCATTAAACACATTCAAACTCCAAAATTAAATGTTGGATTACCCTTTTATCCTTAAACTAAGTTTAATTATTATAAAACATCTAATTAATTATATATTAAATAGTCAAATTATCATATCATCTATCATATAATATAATATAATATATTATTAAAAGTGAGAAGCTACAAAATAAAAAGTTAAATTACTAACTTTACTCCTACTTTTATTATATTTTATCTCAAAAAGTAAATTTAATTTGTCACAAATAGTGATTACTTATTCGATACAATTAGAATACATATAAATATGCATAATAAATAACTGCTATTGGGAAGACACTTGAATGGGTTCATGCATATCTACAAAAACGTCAAAATAAGACCTTTATTGTCAAGTCTTTTAATTTACATTATGCTTAATTACAATAAATATTATGTCCTTCTGAATTCAAAGACTACATTCACTAAAATCTTTATTTAGGATAATTCAGTGGAATACTAACAATTTCATATATCTTATAAAGTAAAAGATTGAATCCACTAAACATGAAGCACTTGAAAAGATTGCTGTGTGCGAAGGTAATGGAGCTAAAAGCATTTTCTATATTTTTTGTGCAAGGTTAATAACTAGAACTTATGAGTAATATAAGACCATTTGAACAAATCAAAGGTTACATGATTGTACACCAGTAGTGAAATGACTCGAGCTAAAAAAGTCAACTTGAAAGTTATACAATTAAAGAATGAAAATGCGTGTAAATGTATAGTAGAAAATTAGAACCAACTCTATCATCAAATGTACTAAATTACTCTATATTAAATGATACTTACATAAAAAAATCTTTTTCCTATATTTGGTTTGCAAAATTCTAAATGATATTTAGGTCATTTCATGATATATACTATATAATACAATTACTTCAAAAATGATGTTCCTTGGGGGCTTCGGGTATTTAATTTCTGGTATATATAATGTTCGGTGCCAAAAGTTGAATTGCAAAGAAGCATGCTAGCAGTCTTCTCTAACTATGATTTGTTTGTATATTATTACCTCTATGGTATATCCATGAACATAATTGAGTAATTAGAACATTCTCAATTTTGAGAAGTAAATTATTCCCTTTTAGTAATTCTTTATTCATAGATATACAATTAGGTGCATTATTAATTCTTTCTTCGTGTCAAATATTTTCTTAAGTGCTCTGAATTATTAGAGAAGTATCCAAGAAGATATACGATTTCTCAAGTTGGACACATTCTTTATATAGTGTTTTTATACTATTAGATGAAGGATACACACGCAACGCGCGTGGCGAGAGACTAGTAAGGGAAAAAGGGGCTAAGAGAGTTTTCGATACATAAGATCATTCAAGAGACAAGAAAAGTCAACCCTCAAAGCATAGTTACATAACTTGTCCAATGACACGTCTAATCTTATAGTTGAGCGGAGCCCAAGACACTCTCCGGACACACCCTCATAGTCATAAACATCAAACAAAGAAAGAAGTTTTTACGTAACATAGGATCAATAAATATCATCCTCGGAAGTTGAGAACACACCAAGCTTGCTTCAAGAGATAGTACGAGCCATGTACAGGAGGATGATCAAGTGCAGCTCTAGTTCCTACATGGTAACATCATGTAGGCATAGAGTATATATTAGTACATTTGAATATACTCAGTATGTAGGATGCAATGCAACAAGAGATAGGCAACATAATAAAGATGTATATACATGAGCAATGGGTAAGTATAATAACAATATGGCATGCATAATCAATGCTTGAAGTAAAACATGCTTATATAAAACATATTACATATGTAAGAAGAGTCCACATTTATAGACCAAGCAAACTAGTACTTGGAATCCAAGGTATGACTACGCCTTTGGAAGTGATTGAGAAATTTACCCCTCAATTGGTAGATGAGCATGACCAACCCCCATCAAAATGATTGAGGAATATACCCTCCCTCCAATTGGTAGATGAGCATGACCACCCCCTATCAAAGTGATTGAGTGAATGTACTACCCCCCCAAATTGGTAGATAAGCATGAGCACCCCCCCATCAATGTGATTGAGTGAATGTACCCCTCAATTGGTAGATGGGCATACCACCACCACCCCCATCATAGTGGTTAAGGCATAACACCTCCTTAACTAAGTGTGGTCAACTTACAATACTATAGATACTTTTAATAAAACAACTCATATATACATTCCTTTCATCATCACAAAGTCATTCAACTCATATACCATGCATTAGATATTTAATAACTCATGAATCCATAACCAGACATTTTATCAATACTTGGCGAGTGTGTAATGCTAGTACAATACCATGCAATTCAAGAGTGAAATCATATGAGAAAAATCCATGTAAAACCATCCACTAACACTTGGTAATATCCTCATGTAAGATACATCAAAACCCTTCATCAAACCACATAATGGATCATAGATTTATAGCTCAAAACATACCTAAACAATCAACACTTTATAAAACCCCAAAATGATTTATAATCAACTTTCATAATAAGAGATACCCATAGATATTCTAACTTAAAAACATACAATTTGTATAAAAAGAAAGGTTAGGCACCATGGGTGAAAGCACCTAATGGTTGAAACCCATATACATTAGATTTTGAATTTCTTGAAATTGGGTTGAGAAAGGCTTGGAATGGTGTCTTAAAATCCAAAACTTGCTCTAGAGTTTCCTTGAATTTATATTGGGGTTTTCGTAGAGTCTCTTGATAGAATTTGAGAGTGTATTCAAATGAAGAGGAGTGAACTTATGA
>DF358991.1:18695-36000 GCA_000787875.1 Solanum virginianum | reverse complement strand
CGGAATGAGGTGAAACCAATTGTGTTGGAAAGGTAACTCAAAGGGATTTCATTTGACATGCATTGGGTCATCATGTACTTTGTGTGCTAAATTTCATGCTCATTCAAACTTGACCCCTGCACAAACCAACACCCAAAACTCAATTTATAAGTAAGTCTTGAAATATCTAAGTGCTAGAAGTCTCCCATGACCCTAATACTCTCCCTACCTAAGCAAATGAGGTTTGAAACATAGGTACAAAAGAGCATGGATCTATGGTAAAACGCCCCAAAAATGTGCCTCAGAAATGCCCATGTTCGTAATTTTCTCATATCTCAAAGCCTGTGCGTTATATCAAAAATTTAACTTCATATTCGTGATCAGGGCAAACATTGAGTGGGAAATGGGTATAACCCTAATTTTAAAGCAACTGTAGAAAAATTTCATTTTTCAAAAATTTACAAAACCAATAAGGGTTCGCTCCCTTGGCGCGATGCGGCCAGGGCGTGGATCGGTGTTATTTTTAACTTCCAGTTCTGTTTCAGTCCAAGGCTTTGAGGCCTTGGGTCTAAGCCTTCCTATGCATAACAACACCTATACATAGTTATTTTTCAACCTCATATCATTCAAGACATTCTCCAAAACCCTCTCTAACATTAGCCAAATATTTCACCCAAATTTAAGTATACCAAACTCATTCCAGATTCAAGAAATTCATTAAAGCTTCAAGTTCTCATTCAAATCTTCATCAAGTAAATCCCCAAATGTGATGTATGTGGGTTTTAACCATTGGTTCCTTTCACCCATGGTGTCTAACCTTCCTTTTTAAGTAAATTCCATGTTTTCAAGTTGATTTATCTATGGGTACTTCTAATTATGAATTAATTATGAACTATGCTGGGGTTTCATAAAAATGTGACTGTTTAAGCATGTTTTGAGCTATGAATATATGATCTATTATGAGATTTGAAAGAGGGTTTCAATGTATATTGTATGAGGATATTACCAAGTGTTGGTGGGTTGATTTATATTAAGTTTTCTCACATGATTTCACTCTTGAATTGCATGATTTTGAACTAGCTTGATAAAATGTCTTGTTAAGGGTTCTTGAGTTATTGATGATCTATTATGTGACCTATAAGTCAAGTGACTTTATGATGATTAAGGGAATGTATATATGGGTATTAAATTCATGTAAAGCATTTGCGATATTGCAAATGGCTTGTTGAGTTCCCATGACTTGTTGTGTTGTTGGGAGAAATGAGTATGTCTTTCTTAGATTCTTGAATGTGATGGTTATGATGTGCTATTTTCATTGTTGGGCTCCCGTGCTTGTTGTGTTCTAGGGATATAGATAAGTTCTTTCTTGTCTACCTTGAATGTTATGGTTTGATGTAGTATGTTTCATGGCTCCTACTTAAAATATTATATCTTAATGTATGGATATACTATAAGGTCTACCTAAAAGGCTATGCCATAAGGTAGAATGACTCATGGTTCCTACTGAAAATATTATATCGTAAGGTGAGGACATCCTATAACATCTACCGAAAAGGCCATGTTGTAAGGTACAATTCATGGTTTCTACCGAAAAGATTCAATTGTAAGGTAGAATAATTTGCGGCTTCTACCTAAAAGATTATATTATAAAGTAGGGGATGGCTTATACTAGCTACTGAAAAATTCTGTCGTAATGTTGGGGTATTGGTAACACTCTTCGAAAAGGTTGTATCGTAAGGTGAGTGGGTGGTTATGTGTTCCATCTCAAGCATGTTTGTGTAAGGTTCGAGCATACTTATATTCTACATTGGGTTTACGTTCCTTGATTATGACTACTCATGTTTTATTTCAAGCATTGATTATGTATGTCATATTGATATTACACTATGTCTTGCTTATGCTTATGCTTATGTATTTGATTATGTTGCCTATCCCTTGTTGTATTGCTTCCTACTTACTTAGTACTTTCAAACGTACTAATGCATACTCTATGCCTATATGATATTATCATGGCGGAACCTAGCTCCTCACAATCATCCTCCTCGTGGTTAGTTTTGGACATCTTGAAGTTAAGCTTGTGGTGAGTTCTCAAGTTCGGGGACATTAGTCTATGCTCTCTCTTGCTTTTGTTATTTCTTTATGTTGAACTCTTGATTCTATGAGGGTGAGCCTAGAAAGTGTCTTGGCCCCCGCCCGTTCTATGTTTAGTGGTGTTGTTGGATAAGTGATATAATTATGCTTGAGCTTTGACTCTTCTATGATTTATGGTATTAAGGACTTCTCTTAGTCCCTTTTTCTTTATTTGTACTCTCTTGATGTTGTTTTCTTTTCTTCTGTTACCAAGGATGTGTGATTGATATGCCAAGAGGCTTGTTTGGGTCCCTTCGGATTCTCATTCGCCGTTTCATGTCTAGGCCCTCGGCTTGGATCATGACAATGATATTATCCAAAAGGGGTTTGAATTTATTGGCAATTAGCTTTGTGATAATTTTGTAATTTGTGTTACATAGGCTAATAGGCCTAAAATCTTTTAGGGTTGAGGCATTGGGCTTTTTATGTATAGGAAATACGTGGGTATTGTTAATTTCTGGGGGTATGGTGCCTGTGTAGAAAGCTTTACAAAGTTTTACAACTGAATCCTATACTATGGCCCAGTATTTTTGGTAAAATATTTGGTGTAAACCGTTTGGTCCTAGCGCTTTTAGGAGCTAAAAAGATTTTACAACTTCATAAATTTCTTCTAGGCTTGGTATTACAAAGGTGGTCTGTTTATCAAATGGGTTGATAGCAAGGTATTCTTGAGAGGTTAGCCTAGAGAAGAGGTTATTTGTTGTGAATAGAAGCTTAAAATAATTAAAGGTGAGTTAGAGGATCCCTTCCTGGTCATAGATCCATGAGCCATAGTCGTCTAGAAGAGCTAAGATTCGATTATGCCTTCTTTCATTCAAAGTTGTTGTGTGAAAAAACGTTGTATTCCTATCTTCCTCACTAATCCAGTTTACCTTGGATTTTAGTTTCCAAAATTCTTCTTCTAATCTGAGGATTTTATTGTACCGTTCCATAAGAGTTTGTTCAAGGTTTAGGAGGAATATATTATTTTCTAAATTTGGGGATTTTTGGATTCTTTCCAAGCCCTTTGGAATTTTTTTTCTTTTTATAGATGAGATTCCCAAAAGTAGATTTATTCCAAAGTCTAACTTGATTTCTGAATTCTTTGATATTTTGGATAATGTGGGGACTATTTGACCAAGAATCTAAGACTGTATTGATCAAATCTGGATGGGACATCCACATTATCTTGAAGCAAAAGATTTGCTCCTGTTTTAATGGTCTTCTAGGTTGAAGAGTCAAAAGTAAGGGGTAATAGTCTGAGTGGGTCTGGGGTAGGTGGTTCACTTGGGCATATGGATATTGTTGGACCCATTCATCATTTGCCAGGAAGCTGTCAAGTCTTTCAAAAATTAAGGCATTTATTTGTTTAAAGCACTTGTTGAGCCAAGTGTATTTGCTTCCTTTAAAGCCAAGGTCTATTAACTGGCAGTAGTTGATCATATTGCACATATCTTTTGATCTACCTTGATTCAGTGGCCTGCCACCTCTTTTCCTGAGCATTTTAGTATTTCATTAAGATCTCCACCTATTAGCCAACCACCACTATAGTTATTTCTAATCATTTTAAATTACTAGCATATATACAACTAAAAAGCCAAGTAGTATGGTTGAAACATACCTTGATCATAGCATCGATTTCCTGGTTTGTAGTAGTTATCTCTTCCGAGTCTAGTAGAGTATCATCCCATAGAATGACTATGCGACCAGAGTTTCCTATCGCAGTAATCTCTATCATGCTACTGAATGGGAATTTATCTAAAAGTACTTGATGGCTTTGCATTTTAGTTTCAAGTAAAGCAACTAAGGGGGTTTATGCCAGTCAATGAGGGCTCCGAAATTCCTTCTGAATTCAATCCCATTACTACCCCTACATTTCCATATGATTAGGTTCATTGGTCCTAATGTTGGGATTGTGAGGGAGGGGGATCTCTCCCGACCTATCCGAATTACATTCAGTAGGGTCGGGTTCATAAATATTATGAAGTTCCCTATTCCTGGATTGTTGGGGGGTCGAATGCCTATGGAGCTTTTTAATAGCGTCGGAGGATAGATGAGAATGTGTTTTTCTGTGAATCTTTCCTTGTAGATCATTATTTTTATGTATTCCAAAACTCCTATCTCAGTCCTCATCTCCCTTATTAGACTTATTGCATCTTCGATTTCTCTAACATCTACTGTTTGCTTTTAGTTTGGCCTTATCAGGGAGTGGGGGGAGTTAAGGGATGAGGGAACCTTACATGAGAGGTCGAAGCAATGCTATTGTGTACAACTTGCACCGGATTGGACCTAACATCTTTTTGCTCTATAAAGTGGTTTTGAGGAGCATTCATTTGGAGGTTCGGGATAGTCCACAAAGAAGAGTCCTCCAATAATTGTTGTTGAAAGAGAAAAAGGGGTAGAGGGATTATCCAGGCTCAGAGTCTGGACTAGTGGATTGAAGAGGGATAGCTCCCAAGTTGCATGTGATAAAATAGGATAGCTCCCGAGTTAGCATAGATAAAATGGGAGTTGGGGAAATGGTATGCTTAATTGGGGCTGGAGGACTGTGCTCATCCATAGGTAGTGATTGTAAGTATCCAGGGCCATCCTTATGCCTTTCGATATTACTTGAGCCATGAAGGTCGGGTTCTGAACTACCACTAATACTTCTCTCCCTTCCTTTTCCGCATTGAAGGACAGGGCCTGTCTTTGCATGCTCAACTCTAGCCAAGAGTCGGGGTTGGAGTTCGAGATTGGAGCAGGCGTCGCATATAGTGTGTTATTCCCTATGGTCACCGGAAAGGTTTGCAGAGGTGGTGGTGGGTTTGGAGGGTTCATGGTGGAAGGGTTTACTAGAGGACTGTGGGTTGACTGAAGTCAGTGCATATGGTGGGGAATGGGACATCTCGAATTTAATCTCCTTTGGTGGGGGGAAAAGGGGACTCTTGGCATTTTGTGGTGTTATAGGTAGATCAATAACTATCGAGTCAATAGGTATTACAGAAACTTGTCCGGATGTTTTTTCTAGTTTGGGTAATATAGCATTGGCCCTACTATTGGTCAAATGTTAAGGGGATGTTTTTTTAATTAAAGGATATGTGGGGCCTTGGTTGGTATGTTGAATATCTAAAATACACAGAGAAGATTTGTTGTTAGTGGTGGACTTTTGGTCGTGTTGAGGTCTTGTAGGGTCCTACGTTTGATAGTTGAGGATATTAGTGGATTCATATCTACCTAAATCAAAGTAGTAGCTATAGGGGTGTTTTCGTAATTCATTAAATCATCCTTTTCGTATTTGCTAATCAGATTGGGAGAAGTAATGTGATGCAGAATTAGAAAAGACGTCAGCCTAAGGCTAGCCGTCATTGCAATTTCCACATCATTTCTTACAATGCCCAAAGCTCATTGGGTAGACATGGAGCATTTATTGTTGGCACATAAAGGCGGTGCTGACAATGTGAATGTGACAAAATATAAAGCTTTATTATTATTATTACTTTTATTATTATTATTATTATTATTATTATTATTATTATTATTATTATTATTAATAATATTTTTTTTCCTTGTAGGTTAGATATAGTATTATTATTATTGTTATTATTTTTTTAATTTTTATTTTTATTGTTATTATTAATAGCTATCATATTTATGACGTTATCCTTGCTGACGTCATCGGCTAGATCAGAAGTCACTCCTTAACTGATCGAGTGGGATGAGGAAGCAGGCTTTTCACCGTCGTTCCCCGGTGATGACTGCACATTTTGTGCTCTGGAATTTAGTCATTGACTCCCAGCAGGTTGCAAACTCCAGCGATATTTAAAAGTTTGGAAATCAAGGTACTTGTTTCGGCGTGATACAAATTGACGCTAATACCTGTTTCATCTTCATGTTTGCTGTATACTTGTCAGTTTTCTTTTTTTGGGAATTCCACGATTTTTCCATTGTTCTTCATTTTGGTCTGGGTGTTGTTGCATTCTGGTCTCATCCTTGCTTAGTGGCCCCTATATAGGCAGCGGTCCTGTCTGAGTTTGACTGTTCGGGATAGTAGTAGGACACATGATTGTGGTGTGACCTAAAACCCCGTACCTTGAGCACAAGATGTTTTCTCCTTCGTAGATTATAGCCTGTTTATGTTTTCATATGATTATGCGTTTCTTGACCGGAATACCGATCGGGACTTCCATACAAATTTACGTGTATCATCCTCTTAATGTTGCTGATGTGCAAACGTCGGTCTTGACTAATTTCCCTAGCTTCCTTCCAACTTTAGCTACTAGTTAGTGGTCATAAAATTCGGTGGGTAGTTTCGGGAGTCGTACCCATATTGTTGAACTTGTCTCTGATGCTTCTGAGGCGACGAAGTTTGGGTGTCAGCTCTTAACTGATAGAAAAAAACCATTTATAAACCATGGGCCTTGTTGAAGGATCTTTTGGGCGTTTTTCTCCTTTAGTAACATCATAATGTAATTCGTATCCCAAATATATGAGTATTAACTCTTCTGAGAGCTTCCATAATGCAGAGAGTTTTTTTTGATGTATACGTGACTTAGCTTTTTCCCAAAGATTTTGATAATTACTGAAAAATGCTATGGTAAGTATATTCTTTTCTTGTCCTCCACAGATAGCGTAATGCACAATTCATCTTCTTTTGTTTCTAGATTCTACGGCTCTTCTTCTTTCTCTTCCTCTATGTCCATGTCTTAGCTGTTCTCTTGACTGTTCGCCTGTGGCTTGAGTAACATGGCTTTGAAGGATGGCGTGTCAGTTTCGGTCTTCATCCCTAGCGAAGCTTGGGTTTGGTCGGTGTGATTTTGATCCAGAGGCTTAGGTGGAATTCCAAGGTTGCTTTGGTTGTTCAAAAATTTGGTACCTTAATTGGTAAAGGCTAATAGCACACTATTGTGTACATCTTAATGCTATTAGTAGCTACAAGTATATAGAATCTTGTATTTTCTTCATGTGGCTAAAATGGTTGTACCCTCACAAAAAGGGAAAATTAATAAGAATTAGTGTTAAGTGGGTCCCTCCAGATGGAGGGCCTATGTGAAAATCACTTTGTCAAAAAGGAGATGGACAACCCCATTTTTCAGCTCAACAAATTTATTTGTGTCAACAAAATAGCCACCTTTTTTTTGAATTATATGTATGGTTGGTTACTAACTCACCAATCTCCTTTTTTTGAATTGTCAACAAGAGCAGGCAAATCTTGCCTATAAAAGGAGCCCTTCAGCTCCTTCATTTGGCATCAGAAAAAGAGAAAAAACAGAGAGCCACAGAGAGAGAGAGAGAGAAATACTGTGTATTTTTTTCTTCTGTGAGGTATACCATAAACTATAAAATAAAATAATTTGTGAAGAAAAATTGAGTGTGTGCTTAGAAAATATTTTTCCTAAAAGAAATAGTGTGACAAAAATAGTGAGACTATTTTTTGGTATTTTGATTTTTCCTCTGAGACTCTACTATTTGTAATAGTAGAAGTAATTGTACACTTGTGCCTATTATTTGTAATAGTAGAAGAAATATAGTAGAAGTGTTGATTTGTGGACGTAGCCCAAAAGTGTTGGGTAAACCATGTTAAATTTTCTAATGTCTATTTTGCTTTATTTATTTCTCCTAAATTTTAATACTCACTTCGCTGCATGGGCCCCAACAAGTGGTATTAGAGCCTGGTCTAGGTTCATGGTAATGGAGCTAAAGACAAGCAAAATGATCAACCTGAATGTTTAAAACTACCGTGTTTGAAAAAGTAAATTGAAGGATCTTCTCATGATTACGGAGATGCACTTGCCGATATTCTCTACCGTCAAACCGAAAGGGATATCCAAAGATGAGTGGGTGTTTGAGCATGAACGAGTTTGTGGATATATTACTTGTCGGTATTCTCTACGGTCAAATTGGAAGAGATGTCCGAAGATGAGTGGGTGTTTGAGCATGAACGAGTTAGTGGATATATTCGACACTTTGTCGATAACAACATTTACAATCATATTTGTAACAAAACTCATGCTAGAACACTGTGGAACAAGCTGGAGCAGTTGTATGTTTCAAAGACCGGCAATAATAAATTATTTTATTTAACCCAGTTGATGGAAGTAAAATATCAGAAAAACACTTTTGTAGCTGATAACCTAAATAACATAGAAGGAATGGTGGATCAATTGTTTAGTTGATGAAAGTAAAATATCAATAAAACACTTTTGTAGCTGATCACCTAAATAACATAGAAGGAATGGTGAACCAGCTATCGACAATGGACATAAAGTTTGATGATGAGATAATTGCTCTTATGATTTTAGCTTCTTTACCAAAGTCATGGGAATTTTTGAAAGTTTCTTTGACAAATACTGCACCAAATGGTGTAGTAAGCATGAAAGCTATTAAGAGTACTATATTAAATGAAGAAATGAGATGTAGATCTCAAGGTTCAACCTCTTTCTCAGAATCAGAAGTTCTGGTTACTGAAAAGAGGGGGAGAAGCCAAGTGAAGAGTTCAAGTTCCAGAGACAAAAGTAGAGGAAAATCAAACAAATATGCAAATATCGAGTGTCATTACTGCAAAAAGAAAGGTCATATCAAGTAATTTTGTTAAAAATTTAAGAGTGATCGGCAAAATAATAGAGACAAGAAAGGAAAGGCAAACAGTGATGATGAACAAGGAAATCTTGTCGATGAGTTCAACATCAGCTGTGACGAAGAGATTATTAGTCAGTTAACCCAAGAGGCAAGTTGGGTAATTGACTGTGGTGCAACCATTCACGGCACACCACACAAACAACTCTATTCATCTTACACACATGGAGACTATGGTGTTGTTAAGATGAGAAATGAAAACTTGTCAAAAGTTATTAGCAAGGGAGATATCTATTTGGAAATGGAGAACGACATGAAGCTTCATCTAAAAGATGTTAGGCACATCCCCGACATGCGCCTAAATTTAATGTCTATAGGCAAACTTGATGATGAAGGTTTCCAAAATAGTTTTGGAAATGGAAAATGGAAGCTCACCAGAGGCTCCCTTATCATTGCAAGAGGACACAAACTCTCAAAACTATATGTGATGCAAGCAAAGGTCTCTGATGTATCTATAAATATGACGAAAAATGAAAATACCACATGTTTATGGCATAAGAGACTTTGCCATGCTGGTGAAAAAGGGATGTATATATTGGTGAAAGATAAAGTTCTACCTGATTTAGATCAGATATCCCTTGAAGAAGTGCGAAGATTGTCTAGCTGGGAAATAGAACAGAGTCTTGTTCCATAGCTCTCCACCTTCCAAAATAGAGAATGTTTTGGATCTGATTCACTCTGATGTGTGTAGTCCACTACCAAAGTCACTTGATAGAGCTAGATATTTTGTGACCTACATCGATGACCATTCGAGAAAGATTTGGGCTTATACCATTAAGTCCAAGAATCAAGTGCTAGAAGTCTTCAGACAATTTCATGCCTCAGTTGAGAGAGAAACTGGGAAGAACATCAAGTGTATCCACACAGACAATGGCGGAGAGTATATCAGATTATTTTATGCTTATTGCGAGAAGCATGGCGGATATGATGACAAAGATTCTGCCAAGGAAGAAATTCGAGTACTGTCGAATAGCTACAGGAATGACAAAGCATGGTATTAGACATCAAAGGATGCCTCCAAAGACACCACAATTAAATGGTTGAGCTGAGAGGATGAATCGAACTTTGATAGAAAGAATAAGGTGTTTACTCTTTCATTCAAAGCTAGATAAAAAAATATTGTGGGGGTGAAGCACTACTTACAACAGTGTATGTGCTAAACAGCTTACTGTGTGCTCCTCTTCAATATGAAGTTCAAGAGAAAATTTGGTCAGGCAAGAATGTTTCTTACAAACATTTGCGAGTATTTGGGTGCACAGCTTTCGTTCATGTTCCAAAGGATAAAAGGCAAAAGCTTGATGTCAAAACACGATAGTGTGTGTTTATTGGCTATGGTCAAGATGAATTTGGCTATAGGTTCTATGATCCAATACACAAGAAGTTGATTAGGAGTCGACATGTTGTCTTTATTGAAGATCAAACTATTAAGGATATAAATAAAGCAGACACAGAAGGTTTTTCTCCTACAGATGATTCAACAAGCTTAAGGTTGAAATCTCCAACAGAAGTACTGACTCAAGTTGAAGATGGATTCATGATGACCAACCGCAAGATGCAGATGATGAAAGTATTCCCCAGGAAGATGAACCAGGAGAAGAGGATATTGATGGTGGTCATACTCAACCACCAATAGCTGGAGAGTCTCCAGTAACCTTAAGAAGATCTAGTAGAAATGTGCAGCCTTCTACTAGGTACCCAGTTGATCAGTGGGTTACACTGACTGACGAGGGAGAATCGAAAAGCTTCATTGAGGCGATGGACGATGAAAACAAGAAAAAATGGATAAAAGTCATGCAAGATAAAATAAAATCCTTGCATGAGAATAAAATGTTTGATCTCGTGAAGTTGCATAATGGTAAAAGAGCATTGAAGAATAAATGGGTATTCAAAATCAAACATGAAGAACATGGAGTCCATCCACACTTTAAAGCAAGATTGGTCGTCAAAGGTTTTAGTCAAAAGAAGGGCATTTATTTTGACGAGATATTTTCACCTGTTGTGAAAATGACATCCATTCGTACTATGTTGGGGCTAGCTGCAAGTCTCAATTTGGAAATTGAGCAAATGGATGTGAGACTGCCTTCCTACATGGAGATGTAGAAGAAGAAATTTACATGGAACAACCAGAGGGTTTCAAAGTGAAGGGAAAAGAGGATTATGTCTGCAGATTGAAGAAAAGTTTATATGGCTTGAAACAGGCACTAAGACAATGGTATAAGAAGTTTGAGTCTGTTATATGAGAGCAAGATTTCAAGAAAACTACTACCGATCAATGCGTGTTTATCAAGAAATCATCTGAAGATGATTTTGTTATTCTTCTACTCTATGTAGATGATATGCTGATCATTGGGAAAAATATTTTAAGAATCAACAGTCTAAAGGTACAATTGAGTAAGTCTTTTATGATGAAAGACTTGGGATCAGCAAAATAAATTTTTGGCATGAGAATTACAAGAGATAGAGGTGCCAAGAAGTTATGGGTATCTCGAGAAAAGTACATTGAAAAAGTACTTCAGAGATTCAATATAGATAAGGCTAAAGCAGTTTGTTGTCCTCTTACAAACCACTTTAAATTAAATTCCAGTATGTTCCCTTCTACTGACAATGAGAAGGAAGAAATGGTTAGAATACCATATGCCTTAGCAGTTGGGTTTTGATGTATGCCATGGTGTGTACACAACCAGATATTGCTCACTCGGTTGGAGTAGTGAGTCGTTTTCTTTCAAATCCTGGAAAGGAACATTGGGCAGCTGTTAAATGGATTCTCAGGTATCTTAAGGTACATCCAAAATATGCTTATGTTTTGGAGAGGCTGGACCTATATTAGTTGGATATACAGATGCAGTTTTAGCTGGCGATGTTGACTTAAGAAAGTCTACATCAGGATACCTGATTACATTTGCAGGGAAGCTATGTCTTAGCAGTCGAAATTGCAAAAGTGTATTGCATTGTCCTCTACAGGAGCAGAATTTAAGCAGCAACAGAAGCTTGCAAAGAGCTATTATGGATGAAGATTTTTCAGCTCAACAAATTTATTTGTGTCAACAAAATAGCCACCTTTTTTTTAATTATACGGTTGGTTGGTTACCAACTCACCAACCTCTTTTTTTTGAATTGTCAACAAGAGCAAGAAAATCTTGCCTATAAAAGGAGTTCTTCAGCTCCTTCATTTGGCATCAGAAAAAGAGGAAAAATAGAGAGCCACAGAGAGAGAGTAATATTGTGTATTTTTTTCTTCTGTGAGGTATATCATAGACTATAAAATAAAATAGTTTGTGAAGAAAAATAGAGTGTGCGCTTAGGAAATATTTTTCCTAAAAGAAATAGTGTGATAAAAATCGTGAGACTATTTTTTGGTATTTTGATTTTTCCTCTGAGAGCCTACTATTTGTAATAGTAGAAGTAATTGTACACTTGTGCCTACTATTTGTAATAGTAGAAGAGAAGAAATTGTACACTTGTGCCTACTATTTGTAATAGTAGAAGAAATATAATAGAAGTGTTGTTTTGTGGACGTAGCCCAAAAGTTTTGGGTGAACTACGTTAAATTTTCTGGTGTCTATTTTACTTTATTTATTTCTCCTAAATTTTATTGTTCACTTCGCTGCATAGGCCCCAACAATTAGTACTAGTACTATTTAATTTAAGAATAAAAGAACAAGCTGCAGCGAATTCAGGGGAAGGCAATTTATTGAATGAAATTAACATATGAAAATGACATGTAAATTAAAGGAGGCAACGAAATAACCAACAATGTCCTCAAACACTAATTTATTAGAGCATTTATCGGAGGTATTTTCCTAATTTGCTAATAAAATGGCAAGGAAGAAGAATTCATTCAAAGAGAGGGAGAGCTCTTATACCCTAAATAAAATCATGGGTAAGAGCTATAAAGTGCTTTAAGTTTGTGATATATCTCAAACTTTCTTTGGTTCTGGGGTTGTGCAAAAAATGGCCATGGAAATTAGTGGATCATCTTTAGCCCTCATTCTTGTGTTGTCAGCTTTGGTTACCTACAAATGCAATGCAGATGCTCTTGTTCCTCTACCGGATCAAACCATTTTTAATGTCTTAAATTATGGTGCCAAACCTAACTCACAACTTATAAGCACGCACGAAAATAAAGAAAACATTTGTCTTCTTCCTAAATTCGTTCTCAAAGTTTTATTGAGAGTGAAATATTAGTAGTAAATAGCTTTAGAGTATGAATTTTTATGGTGTAATTCGTGCTTATAACGTTGACTGAATTCTTCATTTATGTGATGCACTCATGCATGTTAAATGGGAATTACAACATTTGGGCCAACATAAATGAAACCGGAATTTTAAGTTTATGAATTCTGATCATATTTCTTGTTTTGCTTATTGAATTCTGGACAAATTGAAGGGGAGCCTTGGAGTAACTGGTAAAGTTGTTGTCATGTGACCAGGAGGTCCAAGGTTGTTTCAAACCTTGGAAACAGTCTCTAGCAGAAATGCAAGCTAAGGCTGCGTACAATAGACCCTTGTGCCGTACATAGCGAGAGCTTTAGTGCACAGGGCTTACCCATTGTCCATTGAATTTTGGACAAATTAATATTTGATGATTTATTTTTCGTTATTGATTGATTGGGTTAAAGCATGCAGGCATTTATAAGGGCATGGCGTGCTGCTTGTGATTTCAATTTCCTATTGCAACAAGATGGACCTTACCAAGGCTGAGAATGGACCAACTATTAAATCTTGGGTGAAAATTTCTTTTACCGATTTCTCTAGGTAATTGAATAGAGTTTCGAATCATTTTCTTTTTTTTTAATGACTTAATTGGTCTTTTTCATATGAATTCCATTTGTTTAAGTTTCTATTTGTATTTTGAGTCATACAACTTTGATTAACCTTAGTTCGCCATTTTTTTGGCATTAATCTAGATCATCTAATCTGAGATAAATCGTATTGATAATATCGTCTTAACCAGTTTTTCCATTGATTGATTCTATAACTCTGAAGTTTCTTATGTTTTAATTCTGAATGAAATATTCCTAGTGTTCTAAAATAGTCCTTTATTTTAGTCGTAAGGAAACAAGACATTGTGTTATATTGAAGAACACATCTAAATTTAGACAAAGTAATAACTTGGGTTTGTGATAATTTGTAAAATACATATGCTAGTGACAAGTAGGATAAATCACAAAAAATATGTAAATTTTGCTTACTAATATTATAAACTGACTTTTTTATAATCGAAATAAAGATAAAGTGAATTTTTTTATTATTAATTTTTTCTTGATTTATTTCATTATTGGAAATGGATTTCTCAATCAATTTGGTAGAGCAAGAGTATTTGTCCCTCCAGGAGTGTATACACTAGGAGAGACCATATTTGGAGGGCCATGCAAAGGAACACATTCCATAATACTTCAAATTGAAGGAACCTTAAAGGCAGTGCCGGATGTTTCTGAATATTCCAACTTTGCTTGGATCTCATTCGGGAATATTAATGGCGTTATCGTTACTGGCGGAGGCACTCTAGATGCTCAGGGACAAGTTGTTTGGCAGTTTAATGACTGGAAAACTAATCCTAATTGTGTCCACCTGCCTGCCGTAAGTTCCTCATCATATGTATAATTTCGACAGTCAAGATTCGAACTTTAGTTTATGGATCAATAGTACTTTCTGATCGATTCTCTTTCTTTGTTTTCAGACCTTGCACTTCAATGACATACAGAACGGAAAAGTAATGAGGTTGAATTTGATAAATAGCATGGGATTTCATATACATATTACTAATAGCTATTTGGTAAGATTCCATGGGCATACTATTGATGCCCCAGAAGATAGCCCAAACACTGATGGAATACACATAAGCAAGTCCAACACCATAAAACTCTCAAAGGAGTGTCATTAGGACTGGCGATGATTGTGTTTCATTCGGACAAGGAACAAACAATGTCACCGTTAACAAAGTCATATGTGGCCCTGGCCACGGCATTAGGTACATAATCTGCTACTCCCTCTGTCAATAGAAAGTTTTACTCATTAATCAAGTCAAACTCATATTGTTATGTTGTTTGTGGTAATTGAAAATACAGTGTAGGTAGTCTTGGTAAGATTGGTGGCGAATTGGAAGTTAGAGGAATCATTGTGAAGAATTGCACATTGAAAGGCACGACAAATGGTGTCAGAATCAAAACTTATGCAGGAGAAAATCCCAACAGAGCATTTGGGATGATGTTCAGTGTCATGTGACCAGGAGGTCCAAGGTTGTTTCAAACCTTGGAAACAGTCTCTAGCAGAAATGCAAGCTAAGGCTGCGTACAATAGACCCTTGTGCCGTACATAGCGAGAGCTTCATAGATCAGAGTTATGGTGACAAATCAACTGAGGTATGTACAATCACCTTCATTCCTTTTTTATTAGCAACATTTGATTAGTAATGTCGATTTTGAATTCTGCAGTCATTGTCACAAGTAAAAATAAGTGATGTAATTTATGAGAACATAAGGGGAACGACAATCAGTGATATAGCAGTTCAACTGATGTGCAGTTCAAGACTCCCTTGTCAAAATGTTCGACTCGCCAACATAAATTTGAACCATATAGCCAATACACCAATTACTTCTCAATGTCAAAATGCAAATGTTGGCTATACTGGCCTGCAGATTCCATCACCTTGCCATGGAGTCTCTTCATAGTATTTTCCATTTTTGAGAAAAGAAACAATGGAGAGAAATGCACATGTCTAATCTGATGGACGTCGTCATCCAAAAGTAGCAACTGAGAAAATATGGTGTCGTAGATGAAAAGATAATTTCTCGCACCACCAATACACCTACAAATTAGTAACATCGGTAGAAGTCTTCCGCACAATAGGGGTGGATGTAATTCTCATTGTTCTACTTTCCTCTTCACTTCCCTGATTCCCAAATGTAATAGAATTTTTTTTTAAGGGAAAAAAAGGAAAAGAACAAGTCCTTACATCTTCTATATATTTTCGTTTTCACTATACACGAGTCCACCCAAATCCTGTGGATCCAAAGTCTCCTTGAACTCTTTGTAACAAAACTAACTGTAACTTATCAAAATATGTTTAGCATTAATCCACATGGCAGGCACACGAAAATTATACCGAGATTAATAATTAAAACACTTCATAGTCTCTGGAAAATCAATTAATTTAATTGCAGTGTTGTTGTTTTCCTAGAGAAGAATATATCATCTATTCATACAAAACAATTACACACACAATTTCAATATCTTATAACTCTAAAATTAGGTTAATAAGTACATTTTCTTCATCATCATTAAAACATCAGATACTCAACAAATTTCTAATTTTCTATATATGATGGCAAACAAAAGTTGATGGTTTTATTTGGACAACCATTTTACCAAAAAGTCTTAAGTCGTTAAAATCTTGTAGTAATCACTACAAGAAAGCATGCTATTAGCTACGGTCAAAATCCCTATAAACAAGCTAAAATTATTGTGGCTAGGAAAAATATGCCCTTCAAAATGCATAGCTAAAATGAGGTTAGCTAAAATTTCTGCTTGGGAAATGTATAGTCCATAGTTATTAAGCTTAGGATATTTTGCTTGGCCCTATTGTTCTAGCAAATCTGGCTACGGCAATTTCGCAGCAAAATGTCAGCCATGTTTTGGATTTTGCTTAAGATATTTCCTAGCTAAGCCAAGAATAGCTACTATTTTTGCCTACTGAGGTTCCCAACTAATTTTATAAATAGCATATCATTAGTTTACATTTTTCAGGAATGTTTTCTAGCTATACATATCTACATTTTCTGCTGTCACAATTTCATATGTGATGAATAGATCAATCACTTCAAATTTCACCAAATAATGTATTTAAATATATATAGAATCCTTTGAACGATATAATCTTACAATAACATAAAGTCCTGTTATCTTAAGGTATGCTTGAGGGAGAACCAAAGTTGTTTGGTGGCTGTGGAAGAATCAGGCTATTCATGACAGAACGAACCGTATCTTGCACTTTTGCTTGGATATTGGCTCTAATACCTGCTAACACACTCTCTTGTATACTTGCTTGCATATTTCTCAGTAATTGCTCTGGTAGTCGATTAATTATCTGCTGAAATTCTGGTGCTTCAAAAATCTGTTGAGTAGAGACACTTAGAGTAGGACCACTAGATGAAGCTGAATTAACATGTCGTAAATCTCCTATAATATCAATATCTGAACCAAGACCATATATTCTTCCTTTGTTTGCTCCTCCAACTGTATTTAACCAAGTATTAAGCAATTATTCATCTGGTATAGTCTGCAACTTCTTCACAACATCATCTCCATTAGTTTCTTTTGTTTCCTCATCTCTATCTGTTGACATGTAAATAGTGTTGTGCGGAAGCATTTGAAATTCAAGTTAAATATGAAATCATAAACAAAGACACAATATTTAACGTGGTTCGGCAATTTGCCTACATCCACGGGAGGTAGCAGAATTTCACTAATTTGGAGAAATATTACAATACTTTCACTTAGGATTCTCACCAGAAACAGAAGCTTTATAAGCTTGAATCTACAAACTAGAATTGTAGAAAGAGATATTAGAATGTGAGGATGATTTTTACAAATGCCAACCATA
>DF358991.1:3314-14776 GCA_000787875.1 Solanum virginianum | reverse complement strand
GGGAAGCTTCATATTGTAGGCTTCTAGAAGTGAGCCAATCTTGACTTCCAACAATTCATGTGTGAAAGGGGAAGCTTCATATTGTAGGTTTCTAGAAGTGAGCCAAACTTCTAACAAATAGTTTACTCATGAGATGAGTTCTAATTTTATTAATTATGAATGGGATATTTATACAAGAGGATAGATCCATGAGGATCAACAAGGAAGGAAATCAAATACAATGAATAAGGATCTTTACAATTATAAATAGCTAAGAATATAGGGTAACCTGTTGATTAAGGATGCAGTGGTGATACCTTTCTCCACAACATGGCGATGATGACGCTCGACAGTGGTATTATGTTCAGGTGTGTAGGGAGGAGTGAGAAAGGGGGATATCCCATTCTCTTCAAAGAATGAACGGAGATGAAGAAACTCTCCCCCATTGTCAGAGTAAAAACATATAATGGACTTTTGAAATAATTTCTCCACAAATCGTTTGAATTTCGGAAACACAATTGAAACATCAAATTTTCTCTTTAGAGGAAATAACCAAATATATTTCGTATTATGATCCATAAATATTAAATAAATTGAAAACCATCAATAGAAACTTCTGGTGCAGCCCCCCAAACATCCGAATAGATATCCTCCAAAGGAGTAGAACTTTGTATGGAGTAGTTATAAAAGGTAGTCTTATATATTTTATTGCATTTACAAGAATTGCAAAAAAAATCCTTTTTTAAAGATGAGGAAATATTCAAAAGCTTCAAGATATCACAAAGAGTAGGAATTGAGGGATGGCCAAGATGACAATGCCACTTGGGAGCAATGGTGATGGAAGTGGTGTTGACTTGGGCACTAGATATAGCTTGGAGGGTGGATTCGGAAGGCCATGGATATACACCACCTTTTGGCTTCCCTGCTACCAGTGTGTCCTGTGCAATAATCCTTCACAATAAACGAGTAAGGTGAGAAGTCAACTGTAAATCACTACACGATTTATAAATAAAGATAAGATTATTTTTCATATAAGGCACACATAAAACATTAGTTAAATTGAGAGGAGTAGAGGAAGAAGGTAGAAGAGTAGATCCTGTATAGGTAATCTTGTGAGATTTACCATCACCAAGCATGTCACGCCCCAAAAAGAGGGGAGGCGTGATAGGCACTCGATACCGTTATTGGCCGAGTAAGCCACTGAAAATTCTAGTTAACTAAGCTAGGGGCCAAAAAATCAGGCAGCATAACATCTGAAAAACCAAGTCTGGACTGTTTAGGTCATGACCTGGTCAACAATCATGTACATCAAGATAGGTAAACCCAAATAATAAAATACTAGCTAGCCAACAAGGCTGCAACAATAGAGGTGCAAGAATAAACTATATATACACGTGTCAATCATATGACTGGAGACTGGAAGGTGTAGAAGGACTGACCCAAAATAACATGTCCACAATAGACTCTAAGAGTGTCACTAACATTGTCGGGACTGGGTGTCAACAATATCCAACTGTACAACCAAAAGTAAGTATCCCGTGAAAGCTCCAAGAAGAGGTGGAGCTTACCAACTCACAACAGAAATGGGCTCCTAGTGGAGGGGTAAATTAGAATTCCTACCTGAACTGGCACGTACGAAATAAAATGCAGCATCCCCAGGCAAAGGGACATCAGTATGAATAAATATATACTGGTATGTAAGGTAGAAAGTAAATCATAGATGACTGTAATAAAAAGGGGTTATAGAAATACCACTTGTAAGCAAAACTCAAATTACCTTCATGTCCGACACTCAGCCTCCTATTGATCAAATATGCATGGTATGCTCGAGTAATCGCATATCGTGAATACATATATATAGATGCAAAGGCATGACATAACCAACCAAATGCTAGCAATGGTGGTCCTTTCCGATAGCTAACCCCCATCATATTTGTCAAACTGTGGCAATATATACCATATACATATATAAAATCATTTGGGCAAATAGGCCTCATACCTCCTTTTATAGGTCGAATTAGTCCATGTATAACGTGCAATGTATGATATGAATACTGAATGCAGATAGTAGGCCATAGCAAGAACTTAGCCAATCTTGGCTCATTGGTATACTTATTCTCATAGCATCATAATCATTTTCATTTAGCCAATCTTAGCTCATTGGTACACTTATTCTCATAACATTATAATCGTTGTCATATCATATATACATGACTCGTGGGATTTTATATATCTTTTTAACAAGTTTGGGAACTTAACCCAACATTTGGAATGAAGCCTTAACTCTAAAAAAGTTCATAAAGGTGTCATGACCCAAGCCTAGGGCCTAGACGTGACACGATGAATGGGGAACCCCAAGGAACCCCAAACAAGCCTCTTAGCATATCAATCACACATTCTTGGTCGTGGAAGCAAAATAACAACAACAAGAGATATAAATAAGAGAAGCAGGACTAAGGGAAGTCTTCGATAGTCATAAAACATTTCAAGAGTCGAGCTCATAGCATAATTACATCTTAATATCCAACAACACCTCTAACATGAAATGGAGCGGGGGCCAAGACATTTTTCGGGCTTACCCTCATAGTATCAAGTGTTCAACATAAAGAAATAGCAAATGGCAAGGGTAACACTATGTCATAATAACAAGATGCTTAATCATAATCAAGGAACATAAACTCAATGTGGAATATATACTCAAACTTTACATAACATGCATGAGATGGACCAAATAACCACCAACTCACATTATGGTATAGCCTTTTCGGAGAGTGTTACCAATACCCCTACCTTATGGTATAGTCTTTTTGATAGGTAGTATAAGACATCCCCTACTTTGCGATATAATCTTTTAGGTAGGAGCTGTGAATTGTTCTACCTTACAACAGGGCCTTTTCGGTAGTATTATAGAGTGTCCTTACTTTGCGATATAATCTTTTTGGTAGGAGCCTTGAATTGTACGTTACTGCATGGCCTTTTCAGATAGGTAGCATAAGATGTCCCTTATTTTATGATATAATCTTTTAGGTAGGAGCCATGAATTATTCCACCTTATGAAATAGCCTTTTCGGTAGGTCTTATAAGATGTATATACCTTACGATATAATCTTTTCGGTAGGAGCCATGAGTTATTCTACCTTACGGCATGGCCTTTTCGATAGGTCTTACAAGATGTCCATACCTTACGATATAATCTTTTCAGTAGGACTCATGAATATAGCTCATCAAACCATCACATTCAAGTATTAAGAAAGGACTTCACATTTTTCCAAGAATATAACAAAACATAGGAGCCCAATATTCACTTGCAATGTCATAGGTACTTTACATAAATTTAATGCATGCTTGGAAGGCCTTAATCATCATGAAGTCACTTGAATTATAATTCATGTAACAGATCATCAATACCTTGAGAATTCTTGACTTGATATTTTATCAAACACTTGGTGGGCACATATGAGTACATGTTCAAATCATGCAAAATGCAAGAGTATGGATTATGAAATAGTTAAATCAATGCATCTTAAAGTCATGTAAATCAGCCCACCAACATCATGGTAAAACCCTATTATGGGTAACTTATAAATCATATCAAAACTTCACAATAGTCCATAAATTTCACAACTTGAATCATGTATAGTCTCATAGACAAAGATTAATTCATAGTATAAACTTAAAATAGATATTCACGATTACTAGATATTCATGAGTAATCATCAATATTTGATAAAAATCCCAATATAAATCATGCTCATATTTCATAATAATAAATACCCATAAGTAATACAACTTGAAGTCAAGCAATTTTCATGAAAAGGAAGATTGGGCTCCATGGGTGAAAGGATCTAATGGATGAAACCGACATACCTAAATTTGGGGATTCCTTGACATAGTCTTGAAGGAGACTTGAAGCTCCATGGGTGAAAGGATCTAATGGATGAAACCGACATACCTAAATTTGGGGATTCCTTGACATAGTCTTGAAAGAGACTTGAAGCTTGAATGGAGTTCTTGAGATCTAGAATTAAGCTTGAGACACTTGAATTTGGATGAAATATTTGGTTGAGTGTTAGAGAGGGTTTTGATAGGATCTTGAGTGATATAGAGTTGAAAAATAGCTAAGTATAGGCATTTTTACGCATAAATAGGCATAGGACTATGACCCCAATGCCCATGGGCTGAAATAGAAAAACAAGGAAAATTTTACACTGACTAGATGCGGACTCAACATAGAGGGCCAATTAACACTGATCCGCACCCCTGGCACATCGCAGTCAGGGCACGGATCGCCACTATTTTTGAAAGAATTAGCAAAAATTATTTTTCATTACAAGTCCTCTAAAATTCAGGTTATACCCATTTTTCACTCAATTTTGCCCCCTGATCAAGAATATGGAGTTGAATTTTCAATATCATGCACTAATTTTGAGATATATAGAAATTACGATTATGGGCATTTTTGAAGCATATTTTCGGGGCATTTCAAAAGGCTTTCACATAATGCTTATACTTGGTTCCATGTCAATTAATAAAAAAAAGTATCTAAAAAGAATCAAGTGCCTTAGTAGTTTAAATAGGAGCATTATAGTGGAGATTATTAGATATCAACGTGTTACTTGCTAGGTGCTTCAAATATGGTTTTAGTATGGAAAAAAGGACTGATTATGAATCCTACATTCCCCTCATAATCTACCTTTATTTTAGTGACACTATACCAAGAAGGGCAACACTTCAAACCTATGGATAGGTAGTCAAGAAAATCAATAAATTGATATATAGATATTGAATGTCAAGTTTAGTGAACCAATTGAATGGCAACCTAATATCATTATAAAAATAATTCAGCTACAATCCCAATGCCTTTTACAAAAGGTCTTTCTAGCAACGAAATTAAAAAAATATTGCATTTAGCATTTTGGAAATTTCCCAGAGTTTATGCTAAAAGAAGAGACAGAGCTTAATTAGCCTTAACATACCTCTCTAACGAACGTCCAATTGCCCAAAGTTTCTTCATGAAAGTTGTTCCTTACGTCCTAAGCTTCACAACCAAAATATATCCATAATTTATAACCACCTATAAACAGTCTAAAAATTGAGCATTAATGACCAGATTTTCCATATAATATTTACGCGAGGAAACGTCTGTAGAACTTCGTAAAAATGACCATAAAAGGTCCTCAAGATTATTACCTGAACACACCAGCTGTAAACCAAGAATAACCAGCAAGAACACCTCCTTTTTTACATTCCAAAAAAGCCCCAAACATAACTAATATGATGAAAAAATAATTACAAAGTATAAGGCACACAGTTCTAGGCAGAGAATGAATTTTAACGGTAAAAAAGCGAAGAACATACCTAAATTGCTTAGGGACCTTGTGAGAGCTTTATTTTCAGCTTCTTATCTGTTTTGGGACGAAAATGTTATGTTTTAAGCTCTAAAAGGTTGAGTTAGCCGACCTATAGTTGGGCTTTACCCGACCCAGCTTATGACCCAATTTCCTATTCGGGCAGTCACGGTAAAACTATCATAACTTTTTATTTCGAAGTCAGATTGACACACGATTTTGTGCGTTGTAAACTAGATTCATAGATCTTCAATTTTATAGGCAATGAACCTTCAAAGTCCTTATATTTTGGGAGATATGGTCTGATACATTTGACCAAAATTTAAGAAGGATTTCTAAAAGGAGCTTACGGTAACTTTGACCAATCTTTATCTTGCAACTTTCTTGATTCTAAAACTTAATATATGACCTTTGAGCTATTAAAATATCCTTTAAAAATCTATTATTAGCAAATTTTACACTCTTAATCCCATCCAAGAAGTGAAACGTAATTTAAACTTTTTAAAAAGGAGGTGCCACTCAGACTATTTCTTTAATCCCAAATATGTATTCAGGGGATTTCTTTGACTTAAAACTTTAAGTCCTTGATATTACCACATATTTGCAGCCTTATTTTCTTTAGGTACTATCCAAAATTATATATGTCTTACATAACACGCCACACTATTTATATTATGAAAGACGAGAAACATGGAGTCTCACAAAGCATGGCATCCTCACTATTATCATATTCAAAGAGAAGAGAAAGGTTTTGTAATTCTTGGGTAACATGGTGAGAAGCACCAGAATTGACAAGCCAATTTGGATCTGCATTAGTGGATTGTGCTGCAAAGTTAGTTTTCGGTTGCTGATCATTAGGTCAATTGAAGTTGCTAAAAGGACCACCTGATTTATTACTTGTTACAGCAGATAAAATGGAAAGTAATTTTCTGCATTACTTCACATGATGGCCAGGTTT
This sequence comes from Solanum virginianum, assembly GCA_000787875.1. Lineage (NCBI taxonomy): Eukaryota > Viridiplantae > Streptophyta > Magnoliopsida > Solanales > Solanaceae > Solanum > Solanum virginianum. The sequence continues at coordinate 8,491 of DF358991.1, read as the reverse complement.
GTTGCATAGTTGACAAGTGACCCTGGGTCAGTTAGTTTGCCCACCAGAATGGCCTCCTTCATTACCACCATTTCCATTTTGAGTGGAAGGAGTGAAATTTCTTTGATTAGAACATAAGGTATTGGTATTTTGATTGGTGGATATAGGAGGTTAGGCAACAAATGCCATGATTGGCGCCACAGTCTGGGATGACTGGCAAGCCAAATAAGCTTCAAAGTCAGTCAACTTTTCATGAAGCTCTTGAAAGGTTATGGCTATTTCACAAGCACAAAGTGCAGATGCAGTACTATCATACTCGGAAGGAAGGCCATGTATAGCATGAAAAAAAATGTTCATCAGCAAAGATGTGAACACCAACTAACGCAAGCTTGGTGCAAATCTCTTTGATTTTTTGCAAGTACACAGTAATAGAAAGATTTTCCTTTTTAATCGTATTCAAGTCTTCTCTCAAACTCATTATGCAAGCATGTGACATCTTTGGATAAGTCATGGCAAGGTTTTGCCAAAGTGCATAGGAAGTTTTTTCATCAGTAACAAAGGATATAAGTTCTGGTGAAAGAGATGCAACCATGGCACTTTTAATGAGATGGTTTTGTTATTTATTGATAGAGGTGGCTGTGATGGATGTGTTTCATTATAAACCCAAGAAAATCATAGACAGTAAGTAATGTTTCCCATTGATATTGCCAAGATTGGTAGTTGGTGGTTGTGAGTTTTAATTGGGCTTGAGCAGCGGCATTAATGGAGATAAGTTGGTCATTATTATTCAAAGAGATGATATATTAGGGGATGTCATGATATTTGGAGTAATTTTTGTTAGGGTTGGGAGGGAAGCAGAAGTGTTATTCAGAGAAAACATGGCTGCTAAGATGGAAAAAAATTATTGCCCAGAAAAGATTTTGATTGTGAAGCAGAATAGCCCTGATATCATAAAGCGTTTACTGATGAGATGAGTTCTAATTTTATTAATTATGAATGGGATACTTATGCAAGAGGGTATATTTAGGAAGGAAATCAAATACAAAATTAAAATGAATAAGAATCTTTACAATTATAAATAAGATAAAAATATAAACTAAATCTGTAAATAAGGAATGAAAATAATATGTAATCAATCTAAGATATATCTCTTAGTAACATGTTTCTTTCTAAATCTCTTTCTACTTCACTGCCCCTTTTCATTTCTTGATGAATTAGTATTATTCACATTCTTCTTAATGTTCTCTGTAAACACATCCTACAAAAACAGAAAGGTAATTAGAGATTAAACTTTTTTAAAAAAAATAATAAAAACAATAACAGTTGGTCTTTCATTATCATTAGAGATTAAACTTTTTTTAAAGAAAATAATAAAAACAATAACAGTTGGTCTTTCATTGATAAGATAATGATACACACTTTGGAGTTTGGCATACCAAACTTGAATCTTTGGTTCTAAAGGAGCACTTAGCAGAAAGCTAGTCTATACAAAGCACAATTGAAGTTACTGCTAAGTAGCTAAGGAGGTTCAAAAATAAGGTTGACATCCTTTGTTCTTTTTGATCTAAAGGTGGCCAAATCAATTCTATCCATATTTACAAGACCCTTAATTTGGCTAGAAGATTAGTATCGAAGTTGAAGACATGGTTGACATTACATGAGAAGCTAATCGAATCAAGTCTGCAGGTTGATTTTCCTCTCGGTGGTAGTGATTGATGGTAAAACCATACTCTTCAACTAGTTTCTAAATCTTCATGATAGGAATGTAATTCTCTGGGAGATACTTCAATTTTCAGTGATGGCTTCAATAAGTAATATGGAGTCAGTTTCAATCATGTTTATTCCTCTTTGGATGCATAGTTCCATTCCATGTAACATGGACATGATTTCTACCTAATTACCGGTTCCTTGTCCAATATTTATAATGAAGGTCATGATGACTTCTTCCATTGCATTGCTCAGTATCCTACCTCCACCACACCTGTCATTAACACAAGATTCATCAGTGTTAAGTTTAGTAATCGTATTTGGTGGTCTGATCCATTCTTATGGTTAATAGAGACGTCAAAAAAATTATTAACATTTTCCCAAGAATTCTCAGCTTTGATCAGGCCAAAGTTTGACTGCAAAGTGAAAAACAAAATGTTAGTTTTTTTAATCTATAAACAGGAAGCTTAGTTGATTCATATTTGTGGTTGCATCTGCTCCTCCACGACTCCTAGCAAATAAACATGGGTAGTACTCTAGTGATGTAAGCAGTCATTAGATTGTTGACTTTTTTGGTCCACTATTTATTTAGTAGGTCCTTCAAATTACTGTTGGAGTACTATATCCCAATGGAAATTGCATATAGCTAACAAAACTTCTTAGCATGTTCACCTGCATAGAAAATATGTTCTGCATTTTTCAGAGTGTTAGCGGCATAATGGTTAGCACAACAATATCAAGTAGGAGATAATGAAATATCAAGTTTGGCAACCTTGGCATTTGTAAGTAGTCTGTAAATAATGGCTCTTCAAGTTAAGGACATTTTGAAGGGGACTTCTTTATGCCATATTTTGTTTAAAATTGTCTTAACAATACCCTTGTGCATACAAATATTCCAGGCTGAGGCCACAATGAAATTTCCTACACTAGTAGGGGACTAAATAGGTCAATCTTGTTCTTCATTCTTCAAGTTCAGTCCCAAATCTGTGATCATGATCTTAGCCTGATTGGCAAGGTGATTCTGTAAATTGTTCCAGTTTCATCTGTCATTCTCAAAGACCGTTTTAACCATGATATTATGACCAGTAATACTAATAGGTAGAAACTCTTATAGGGGACCAAATGGGACCAATTATCGCACCAAAAATTCAACTCATATCTGCTCATAATCCATTTGATTTCATTTTTACTTTCTCTTTGATGTTACACATATGTTTCCACCATGCTGATTGTCCTTTTCTCCAACTAGTTATAACAGGATGAGTATCCTGAAAATACTTATGCTTCACAAATTCAATCCATAGTGACATGTTAGTTCAAAGATTCCATCACTTCTTGATGAAGAAGGCAGTGCATACATCATCAATCCTTCTCATATTAATCCCATCCTCTTCAAAAGGGAGACAGATTTTTCCAAGAAATCCAATGATGTTTACCACTTTCTTCTTTACCAGATTAGAAAATTCTAGCAAGATATCTTTCAATATTATCCAATATGTTGTTAGGAAGCTATACGGCAACAAGAAGATGGGTGGGGAGGCTAAGAGGACATGCTTGATGAGAACAACTCTTCCTTCAGTCTAAAATAATTTGTTATGACACCCTTTGATTCTATTATTGATGTGTTTGTGACTAAATCATTAAAGTGACTATACTTCTTCTTCCCACTAATAAAAGGCCAACCAAGATATTTTATGAGAAATTCCTACTGAGTCATACCTGTAATGAGGTTTCTCTTGGCAATAAAGTTTTATTTAGCATTCTTAGCTACAGAAAAGAAACTTTGGTTCTTATTGATTAACTTTGGTTCTTATTGATTAGCTAACCATATGTATTCACATAGATGTGGAGGGCTCTGAGGAACATCTCCAGTGTTCCTTTACTCCCATTGCAAAACAAAATTGTATCATCTACAAAAGAGAAATGGTTCACTTAGAGCCATTCTGGTTTATTTAGAATTTTTTGTAATCCCTTCTCCTTGGAAGATCATTAAGCATTTGATATAACAAATCAGAGGAAAGTACAAAGAGGGAGGCATAGAGAGGATCACTTTGTCTAACACCTTTCCCTGACTTGAAAAAGCCTTGTCTACCTGCATTAATAATGATAAAATACTAGTTGTTGAAAATATATCTATAGATTAAATCAATCCAGATCTCAAATAAACCCATTTTCCTAAGCACCATGCATGGATAAGTCTATGATACCCTATTATATGTCTTGGTCATGTCTAATTTGATGACCATATTTCCTCTTCTATTAGGTTTTTTTTATGTCATTGATGATTTCTTGTGCCAAGAGGATGTTTCCAGAAATAGATCTACATTTTATAGAACCTGATTGGTTATACGATATAATCTTAGGGAGACTGAGGCTGATTCTGCAATTCAAAATTTTGGACATGATTTTGCTAGTCATATTGCAAAGACGGATAGGTCTTAGGTATGCAAAGTATTGAGGAGATTCCACTTTAGGGATCATGACAAGGCAAGTTTGGGTGTAGAATTTGGTGAGTCCAGCACCTCTGAAGAAGGTTTTGATAGCCATATGAAGGTCTTCTTAGATAATATTTCAAGCACTTTGAAAAAAATCAACACTGTATCCATCTGGTCCGGGAGCACTATCTGGATTCATAGATAAAGTTGCTTATTTGACCTCTTATATTATGGGACTGGAAATGAGAATTTCATTATCATGAACTTATTATGGGTCAAACATTATAAAATATTCTGAAATAATATGACGTAACATAAAATGGAACAGGTGGAGCATTATTTGTTCTTAGAATGGGCTCGAGAATATTTCTTTTAAAATAATACACATAAAATAAAATATAATAATACTTTTTTGAAATTCTTGAACTAACTTCATTCATGAAAATAATATAATATGAAATACTATGGCAAAATTTTCAAAGAACATTGAATAAAAATAGTCCATATGGTATAATAAGCATGAATCATAAATCAAAGATCCACAATGATGTAAAGTACCATAATTTCTATAATGAAATCAAGAATCAACAATAGGAAGTAAAGAGAATTCAAAAATTATAATCTTTGGCGTAAAAACCCTACCTTTAATTTTATTAATTAAAATTGTAGAATTAGAGTGTGAAGAAGAACTTAATTCCTTACTATGATAGCCTTACATTAAATGCTCCAGAAATCTTAATGAAGAACCCTAGAAGAATAACAATCAAAAAATATTTTCTTTTCTTTAAATTCTTGAATTCATTTTCCTGAAAATCCTATAGTTAAGATTTAAAATTTGTCCTAGAGATTCATGAATAGATGAAATTTTTATTGAAATGCTTGAAATCTATGGAGAAGAACTTATCTTGATAAAAAAATCTTGAAAGAAAACCTAACTTGATGTGTTCTTGAAAATTTTTGAGCATTCAAGTTTAGTGAATGAGAGGATTTTCATTATGAAAATCTGATTTTGAACATATTTAGAGACATCTGTGATCATGATCTTAGCCTGATTGG
>DF358992.1:66754-84183 GCA_000787875.1 Solanum virginianum | reverse complement strand
ATATGGGATTTTCCATCTTTAACATATTTTGAGTTTCTCTCCTCCTAAATTCTACATCTTATACAAGTTGAAATGGATTGCCACCAATCCTCCTTTGCCTCTCTTCTGCCAATTTCTTTCCAATTACACAAGAGTTCAAGAGTGTTTCTAGGTAATTCCCAATTCACTTCTTGTATACAAAATAACATGTGTCACAGATCTGCAGTTGTCTGCATATAGATAAAGATGCTCATTGCTTTCTGCATCTTTACCACAAAAGAGGCATGATATATATAGACTTCTTCTTGGTAAAACCTCGTGTTAAGCACGCCTTCCTTGTTAACAACCAAACAAAATGTGAGACCTTAGTGGAATTTTAACTAGCCAAGTAAGTTTCCAGGGCCAATCCATGGATAAGTTATCAACTTTATTTTTCTTCTAATACACTAATTTAAAGATCCCTTTGTTGCACACTTCCCGACTGGTTGTCTGGAATGATAATAGTGTGTGTAAAGCAATCTAACACCAATTATAAATATGCAATTCTACCAATTTCCCAATCATTTAAAGTCCTCACAGTTGCACACTTCCCGACTGGTTGTCTGGAATGATAATAGTGTGTGTAAAGTAATCTAACACCAATTATAAATCTGCAATTCTACCAATTTCCCAATAATTTAAAGTCCTCATAAACAAAACGTTCCACCCTTGTTCTTTCCTTGAATGGGATACTTTTCTCATCTTTTTGAAGACATGTAAGGTGTAAATCCTGGAGTAGAGTTCTAAGATTACTTTGCCCAATCCAGTGATCTTCCCGGAAGGAAGTTTAAATGCACAAGAGTCAACATATAGCGAAATTTCTATAAGAACACCAAGAAACGAACATAGGATATATTTGAACCCGAATTGAAAAGAAAGAGGAATCTTACGAAACTTATAACATTAGCTAAGTTTACTAAGTCATGCCATAAAACAAATGGTTTACATACTTATGCTAAGTTATAGAAATTCCTACGAGAAACTCGGAAGGGTTTTTGAAGTAATCCGAGTGTTTTATTAGAAGTTACGGATGTTGAAGTTTAAAAATCCATATAGAATAAATTCTTTCAACATTTACCAAATTTCCCATAATCTTGTAACTTACAAACTTTAAAAACATAAGAGTGCCAAGGAATGATTACGGACTGAATACAGGCTCGGATTGTGGGAATAGCGTTTGAACCATAACCTATACTTTTCTAAGTCATGCCCAAAAGAATAAGATAACTCTACATACCTCAATTCCTCCTCCACACATATCCCGACGCAAATACGATCCAACTTATACTCCTGGATGTCCGACGTCTGCAACAAATCACAATAACACCAATGATTAGCTAAAGGCCTTTTTGGGCCTTAAATTCCAAATTTGCCCCTACTTTTATAAAAATTCTAAAAGTACTTCCCCTAGAACATAAGCTGCCCCGAGAATCAACTCAGCTCAAATTAATCAATAACAACAACAACAACCCAACAACATTAACAAGTACTTCCAATGCCATTACTACACCAATTTCACTAAAGAACCTCATTTTATCACAACTACAAAAATAGGACAGCACACTATATATACATGTATATCATATTCAAGCACTCCTTTATGCTCCAAGAACCATATTACATCAACTAAACATCAAAAGCATACTTCCAATGCTACAACATAACATTTAACTACACACATAGACTCCAATTTTGGCCAAGCTTCAAGTATACATATAAACAATTTCCAATACTTCTTTCACAACACAAGGATCATTTTCATGCTATTTAAACACAAATTCATGGCTTCAAAGCAATACAACACTACGTATAAGCATATCTCAAATTTTGGCCCTAGCCTCCATATTCACAACTCACTTTAACATGCTATCTTTTCAAGATTTCTTTCAATTTAACATACTACAACATACATACAATCTTTATATTACATAAAACAAGACTAGAAATCACCATACCTTTTAAACCCCTTAAATGGACCCAAATCGCTAAAGTTGTAGAAAGAAGCATTTTGTTGGCCAACTAACACCTCCATGCTATTTAGGGGACTCAATATATAAGGGTTGTAGCATCAAAATAATTTTGAAATCGAAAAACGCACATTTTGGCTTTCAATGAGACCAAACCCAAGGGCAAGGTTTGGACTTGTTCTTGTTCTTGGAAGATTTTTCTAAGTGTAAAGTAAGGCACAAGATAAGGTAATCCCATCTCTATATAGATCACACCTTGGTCCCACACCTCACACTTGTTCTACTTATAATATGACACAATTTAAGTTGGCCAACTTTTATTTTCTTCATATAGACCAAGTTTGCGCCCCACCCCCACACTTGGGCCAATAGAAACCCAACAAATTTCAAGTGGGTCCCACAAAGAATCTTCAAGACTCCAAGTCTTAGAAATTACACTTTGGTCCCCAAACTTTTTCTAATTGAGCCAATTAAGGACATACGAATCCTAACATCCCAATTTTTAAAAATTCTACTTGAGTTCCAAACTTTTCAATAGTGTCACGGTGGTCCCAAACTCTTCAGTAATACCACTTTAGTCCCCAAACTTCCAATAATACCACTTTGGTCCCAAATTCCCGCAACAGTTCCAATGCACAAAAATACGGGTTCTAACAGATTAGATTGTTTGTTTAGCAGTGTAGGGTCTATTAACAAAAATAACAACAATAACAACAACAACAACAACAACAACAACAACAACAACAACAATAACAACAATAATAATTATAATTATAATTATAATTATAATAATAGTAATAATAATAATAAACAATAATAATAACAATAATTATCTAACTTCCATTGAAAATAATATCAATAAAATGCTTTGTCAAAAAAAATGATAAGAAATAAATAATAAGAAAATTTATCAAAATACTAGCAATGATAATAATAGAAATAGCAAAATAATAATAATAATAATAATAATAATAATAATAATAATAATAATAACAATAATTATAATAATAATAGTAGTAGTAGTGGTAGTAGCAAAATGGATGTCACTCAGTTAGCTCCTGGCTATTGGGACAGGATTAAGAGTGTTATGATAGAGCGGAGCCTTGTAAGTTTGTTCTTTTATTTATTTGTTTGTTGCTACATTACTAAAATATTCATGAACTAAGATGTTTATTATATGTCATGCAAATGATATCCATTAAAGGATGTTGCCAGGGAGTTACAGGAGAGTGTTAGGAGACTATTAATGAGCCCTATCACTCTAGGGGAGAGATTCCCAATAGAATTCATCAGGGGATGTTTAATTTGTTTAAGGTGTATATGTTTACATATTTATTTTAAGTTAAGATTAATATTTATAGTGTACTTTATCTAACTAATTCTTTAACATTTTTCTTTTTATTTTTTCAGACATTATATACTTGAGAGAAAAGTACAATATGGTCATTAGAACCACATTAGAGAGAAAAGTAAGGTCCAGACTATCTAGCTGGCTCAAGAAAACTCGGGATGATGGAAAACCTTCGTGTTGGTTACAACACACCTATATGAAGAGTTGTGTTGGTATTGGGACTCCGATGAATTCAAACCTGTCAAGACCCAAGCCTCGGGCCTAGACATGACACGGCGAATGAAAACTCGAAGGGACCCAAACTAGGCTCTTAGCATATCAATCACACATCCTTGGTCGTGGAAGCAGAATAAAAAATAATAAAAGATATAAAAAAAGGGAAGCGGGACTAAAGGAAGTCTTTGTTATCATAAATGCATAAATACATCATAATATTCCAACAACACCTCTAAACTTGGAATGGAGCGAGGGCCAAGATACTTTCCGGGCTCACCCACATAATGTCAAATGTTCAACATAAAGAAGCACTTTTTGGGCTCACCCTCATAATATCAAGTGTTCAACATAAAAAAGTCTTAAAAATAGGAAGAGAAAGTAGATAGTGTCCTCAAACTTGAGGACTCACCAAAGCTTGTCTTCGAAATATCTCACTAGCCACGTGGAAGATGATCAAGAGGAGCTCCGATCCCTACATGGTGATATCATGTAGACATAAAGTATGCATTAGTACATTTGAATGTACTAAGTATTTGGGATGCAATGCAATAATTCATAAGCAAATATAGACAAAATGCATAGTAATAGGCAATAGATAAGCATAATCTTAATATGACATGTATGATCAATGCTTGAAGTAAGACATGTTTATAAATCATTCAAATTGCATAGAACATGATACATATGTGGGAAGAGACCTTAACTGGCAAAGAATAAGAATAAGTGAGCTTCAACTTGAAATCTCGATGATTATCCCTCATCGGTAAAGAGGTGATCTACTTGCCAAGGTAAACCATACTTCACATTATGGAAGCTAGTCCCATTTCAGAGAGGTAACCCCCTTTACAGGAACCTATCCCATTTCGAGGTGGATTTCATAATAAAGTGCACTAAATAGATCCACTAGTATAGCAAGGGTATAGCATAATACTATGTTGGCCTATAGTCTGAGGAAAGGAGTATGGACCCTTGTAGATAGTCCACGCCGACATCAAATCCATAAGTGCTAAGTCTAATCCTATAAAATACTTGAAATAATCATAACTTTAATAACTTGTAATAAACATGGAACCATGACTAATGGTGCGCCTAGCTTAAAACATGAGAATAGATCATAATCATACATGAACCCTTGCTTTAACATGAATGGCTCACAAGAGGTAAAATCTTGAAAATAGGGCTTAGCTTGATACTTGCATAATCATAGATAATTTCATGAATTCATAATAAACTTGATATCCCATATTCATCATGAAGTCACTTGACTTGTAAAACATGTAAATAACTTGAGAATTCTTGACTTGAAATTTCATCGAACACTTGGTAGGCACATATGAGAACATGTTGAAATCATGCAAAATGCAAGAGTATAGATCATCAGAAAGTAAAATCTATGTATATTAAAGCCATGTAAATCGGCCCACCAATATCATGGTAAAACCCCCATCATGGGTAACTTGTCAATCATATCACAACTTCATAATAGCTCATAGATTTCATAGCTTGAATCATGTATAGTCTCAATAAACTATGATCAATCCACAGGATAAGCTTAAAATAGATATTTATGTATAATAAATCATATTTGATAAAACCCCAACATAAATCATGCTCATATTTCATAATAATAGATACCCATAAGTAATACATCTTTAAATCATGTAATTTTTATAAAATCGGAAGGTTGAGCTCTAAGGGTGAAAGAACCCAATAGATGAAACCCACATACCCAAATTTGGAGATTTCTTGATGTAGCCTTGAAGAGAACTTGAAGCTTGAATGGAGTTCTTGAGAATCGGGATTAAGCTTGAGACACTTGAATATGGTTGGGAATTTTGATAAAATGATTGGGAGGTTTTAGAGAGGGTTTTTGAGTAATATGGAGTTGAAAAATGGCTAAGTATAGGTGCTTTCACGCACAAGTAGGCATGAAGTTGGATTTTCCATATCGATTTCTCATGCCCGCCTCGACTTCCCATTTGGCCCTTTTGACTTGTTGGTTCTTCCAAAGGACCTTGACGGAAGCTAAATCCTTGTTTCTCAATCTCTTTACTTGTCTCTTAAAAATCTGCACTGAGACCTTCTCGTTAGTCAAATTATTTCCTACAAAACCCATAACATCCGATGCACTATGGCACTTAGGTCCCCCACATACTTTCTCAACATAGACACATGGAAGACTGGATGGACCATATCCATCTCCATAGGCAACTCCAACTCATATGAAACCTTACCCACTCTCCTCAAAACTTTATAAGGACCCACAAAGCTTGGGCTTGATTTTCTTTTTTTGTTGAATCAAACCATACCCCTCATAGGTGAGACCTTCAAATAAATGAAATGACCCCAAATAGTGGACGAAAATGTGCCTCGTAATGCCTAAAATTTTAAATTTCATAATCTCAAAATCCATGCGCGATATCAAAAATTTGACTTCATATTCTTATTCAAGGGATCCAAATTAGAAGAAAAAGGGTCTAACCTTGATTTAAGAATGAAAGATTAGCAGTTATAATTTTTTAAGTGACAAATTCAAGTGAGAACTCTACGCCCCTGGCGCGACACGCCAAGGGTGCGCAGATGATGAGGAGTTGTCTCTGCATCCTCTCTGCAATGCAGAGAGGTGTATTTTTCTGTCCAATGATTTTTTTGTGCGGTCCAAGGCTTTTACATCTTGGGCCTAAAAGTTGCCTAACGTGTTTTTACCTATACTTAGTCTTATTTCACCCTCATATCATTCTAAATATTTTTCAATACTCACTCAAACACATAGCCATATTTTCTCTCCCAAATTCAAGTCTCAAACCATCATCCAGAACTAAGGATTTTCTTTAAGGTTCTTCTTTAAGCTTCAAGTCTCCATCTCCAATGTTCACCAAGTTCATGCCCAAGCAATGGTATCTGAGTTTTTTTCATGGTTTCCTTTCACCCATGATACCCAAGCTTCCTTTTACTGAAATTGCAAGATTTAAAGTCGATGTACAAGTAGGTCTTTCTTATTATGAAATTCACTATACACTATATTAAAGCTATGTGAAATTATAACTATTTTGAGCTATAAATCTATGACATTTTGTAAGAATTGAAGACAAGTTCTGATATATGTTGATTGATAGTTTTACAATGGATTTTTCTTGCATGATTTCATCTCTATATTTCATGGTTTTATACTAGTATTACACAGCCTCTAAGTGTTTGATAAAATGTCTGAATGTCATTTCTTGAGGAGTTGAAGGTCCAAAACCATTACACACCCTCTAAGTGTTTGATAAAATGTCTGGATATGGTTTCTTTAGGAGTTAAAGGTTCAAAGCATAAGATATAATATGAATGACAATATGATGATGAAATGAGCTTATGTATATGATATAATCTATATAAAATATTGCATTAGACCATACCCGATCCGGGGAAAAAAGAGCTTGGGTAACCTAGGTGGGGCTTTTTACTCCAAAACCATATCAGGGGTTTGTACTTCACCACCATAGTGATAAGGTATGATTATGATCAACCATGTGAGGGGTTTGTACCACACCGCCAGGGTGATAGGGTGAAACCATCATCAACCAACCAAAGGGTTTGTACCTTGAAAATCTAGCTTGGTCTCTTCTACGCATATGATATCCTATATGAGCGTGAGTTACTTAACTATATTGTACTTATGCATTATTCATACATGCCATATTGTTATATTATGTCTATTGCCTATTGTTATGCATTTTGACTATAACGCCTAATTCTTGTTGCATTGTATCCTACGTACTTAGTACATTCAAATGTACGAACACGTACTCTTGCCTACATGATATCACTATGTAAGAACTAGAGACAAAGTTGATCATCCTCCAACTCCACATGGGTAGTTTGATACTACTCAAACTAGTTGGTGAGTCCTCTACTTTGGGGACCTTAGTCTATGTTGCTCTTATTATCTATTGAGACATTCTTTTTTATGTTCTATTTTGACTAAAAGGGTGTGCTCAGCTATTTTATCTTTTCCCCCGCTCTTATTTATGTATTAGAGGTGTTTGTTGGACAAGTTATATATCTATGCTAAGAGCCTTGACTCTATTGTTCTTGATATCTATGATATGACAGTGCTTTTCCTTAGAGCGGTTGTCCCACTTTATTATCTCATAATGTTTATTTTATTGTTTCCATGACCAATAATGTGTAATGACAAGTTAAGAGGCTTATTTGGGGTCCCTTCGGGTTCCTCAATTGTTGTGTCATGTCTAGACCCTAGGATTGCATCGTGACAAACTTGGTATCAGAGTACTAGGTTGATAGATCCTCAGAGTCCAACACACCATGTCGATTAGAGTCCTATTCATGGTTATGAAGCAGGCTATGCTTATGAATAGGAGGCTATGAGATGTTTTAGGAAATGTTTCCCTTCTTCATGTCTAAATTTGTGCTTTAGAGTTATACTGAGTGTTTCCCCTAAACGATTATTCTTTGCTATTCTAGATCATGCAAAACTCTCAAGGAAGAAGGGCCCAAACTCTAAAGGAGCAACCTACCAATGGTGAGCTCGGGGATACTCTCACTATGCTTCCCTAAGTTGTGGCCAACCAAGTAAATCAAGGGGTCCAAGCCCCTCATGCTACTACCCTAGGAACTAAGGTAAGAGACTTTATGAGGATGAATCCTTCGGTGTTCTATAGGTCAAAGATGGATAAAGATCAATAAGAGTTCGTTGATGAGGTCTATAAGATTTTGAATATCAAGGGTGTTGGGCCAAATGAAAAGGTAGAGTTGGTGGTATACCAACTCAAAGGGGTAGCCCAAATATGGTATGATCAATGGAAGTGTGAGAAGGAAATTGGTAATATAGTGCTTTCGGAGGAGTTCAAATTGGCTTTCCTTAATTGGTTTTTCCCTCTTGAGCTTAGGGAAGCTATGTTGGTAGATTTTTTGAACTTGAAACATGGTTCTTTGAGTGTGAGGGAGTATGCCCTTAAGTTTAATCAATTTTCAATGTATGCTTCTCATTTGGTGGCTGATTCTATATCTATGATGAATAAGTTTGTGATGGGGGTCTCCGACTTGGTGAGTGAATAATGTTAGTCTTCTATGGTAATTAGTGATATGGACTTGTCTTAGTTGATGACCTATGCTGAGCAAATAGAGGAGGTTAAATTGAGGAAGAGAAGTGGGCATGATGTTTAGAGGTCCTGATTTGAGGTTAAATTTTAAAATGGTGCTAGGTTTCATCAAGGCCATGGGTTTTCTCTTGCTACTAATAGGGGGTTTGCCAATGACTTCCCTAGGCCTCAAGGTGTTGGTGGGGTGGTTCCTATTGATGTGTGCCTTAAATGTGGGAGGAGCCATGGAGGCCCATGTTTGAAGGCTTCTAATGCATGGTGTGAATGTGGGGAGCTTGGTCACAAGAAGGTCGATTGTCCAAGAAACCGTGGTTCCATTGGGTCGAGGCAGTCCTCATGGTGGTGTCCCGAGGCACAATTAGTTTTATGCTCTACATGGGAGGCAAGTGGTTAGTGAGGTTCCCGATTTTGTTATCGGTATGTTGAAAATCTTTGACTTTGATGTATATGCTTTGATTGATTTGGGTGCCACTCTTTCTTTTGTTACCCTTTTTGTTGCTAAAAACTACCATGCTAACCCCGAGTTGTTGTATGAGTCATATGAAGTGTCTACTCCATATTGGTTCTTCTATTGTTGCTAGGAAAGTTTTTAGGTGTTGTCCTATTTGCATTTTTCTTAAGTTGTTGCCTTGTGATCTTGTTGAATTAGGCATGGTTGATTTTGATGTCATTCTTGGGATTGATTGGTTGCATGTCTACTATGCTTCTATTGATTGTAGTACCCGTAGGGTGAAGTTTCAATTCCCTTATAAACCCGTCCTTGAGTGGGAAAGTTATGATGTGGTGGTCAAGGGTAGATTTATTTTATGTATTAAAGCCCTTAAGTTTATCTCTAAGGGGTGTCTTTATCATCTTGTGAGGGTTAGAGATGTGGAGTCTAAAGTCCCTTCAATAGAGTTGGTTTTGGTTGTAAATGAGTTTCTTGATGTCTTCCCAAATGACCTTCCTGGTGTTCCTCTCTAAAGGGAAATAGATTTTTGTATAGACCTCCTCCTCGATACTCAACCTATCTCTATTCCTCCTTACCGTATGGCTCCGGTGGTGTTGAATGAGTTGAAGGAGCAATTGAAAGATTTGTTGGAGAAGGGATTTATTAGAGCTGGTCAATTACCTTGGGGTGCTCCTGTTTTGTTTGTGAAGAAGAAGGATAGGTCTCTTAGAATGTGCATTGACTATCGGCAACTCAATAGGGTCACTATCAATAATAGGTATCCTCTTCCAAGGATTGATGATTTGTTTGACCAATTGCTAGGGGCTAGCTTTTTCACTAAGATTGATCTTTGGTTCAGGTGTTATCAAGTGAGGGTGAGGGAGTGTGATATTCCCAAGATGGCCTTCTAGACTATATATGGGCATTATGAGTTTGTTGTGATGTCTTTTGGGTTGACTAATGCACCGGCCATCTTCATGGACCTAATGAATAGGGTCTTCAAACCTTACGTTGATTCCTTTGTTATGGTCTTCATTGCTGATATTTTGATCTATTTACATTGTAGGGAGGACCATATGGGTCATTTGAGGGTTGTTTTGCAAAGATTGAGGGAGGAGAAATTGTATGCCAAGTATGACAAGTGTGAATTTTTGTTGAAGGAGGTTGCCTTCTTGGGTCATGTGGTGTGGGGGGATGGTATCAAGGTGGATCCTAAGAAGATTGTTGTGATTAGAAATTGGCCTAGACCATTGACCCCGTCGGATATTAGGTGCTTCTTGGGCTTAGCGGGTTATTATAGGGGGTTTGTGAATGGGTTCTCCTCCATTGCTTCCCCTATGACAAAATTGACTCAAAAGAAGGTTAAGTTTGTGTGGATCGATGAGTGTGAGAGGAGCTTCTAAACATTGAAAGATAAGCTTGTATCCACTCTTATATTGTTATTACTGGATGGGCTTTAGGGATTTGTGGTGTTTTGTGATGCTTCCTGGATTGGTTTGGGTTGTGTGTTGATGCAAAATGGTAAGGTCGTAGCTTATACTTCTAGACAACTGAAGGTACATGAAAGCAACTACCCTACCCATGATCTAGAGTTAGCCACCGTTGTGTTTGCAGTAACGAGTTGGCATCACTACTTGTATGGGGTGCATTTGGATGTGTTCATATATCGTAAGAGCCTCCAATATATCTTCACTCAAAATGATCTAAACATGAGGCAAAGGAGATGGTTAGAACTTCTTAAAGACTATGATATGAGTGTGCACTATCATCTAGGTAAGGAAAATATGGTGGCGGATGCTTTGAGTGGGGTGTCTATAGGTAGCATAGCCTATGTTGATGGTAGTGATAGGGAGATGGATAGGGAGGTGCACCAATTGGCTAGGTTGGGGGTTAGGTTGGTGATGATGGTATGGTTGTTATTGATGGGTCTAAGTTTTTATTAGTTGATGAGGTGATAGCAAAATAAGATCTTGACTTCTCCTTGCTTGAATTAAAGGCCTTGGTGACAGAGGGCAAAGTAGAGGTTTTCTCCCAAAGGGGAGATGGACCCTTAGGTACCATGGTAGGTTGTGTGTGCCTTGTGCTGATGGTTTGAGGGAGAAGATTCTTGATGAGGCCCACAATTCTTCTTATTCTATCTACCCTAATTCCGCCAAAATGTAAAGGAACTTGAGAGATGTGTATTGGTGGGCAGGCATACAGTGGGACATTGCCAAGTTCATTTTAGGTTGCCATAGTTGTCAACAAGTTAAACCCAAACATTAAAGGCCAGGTGGCCTAACCCAAGACATAGAAATTCCTACTTGGAAGTGGGAGGTGATTAATATGGATTTTGTGGTTGGGTTGCCAAGATTAGGAAGGGTTTTGATTTCATATAGGTGGTGGTTGATAGGATGATGAAATTAGCCCACATTCTACCAGTTAAGACCACATATGGGGCTGAGAAGTATGTAAGGTTGTACATCCATGAGTTAGTAGGGTTGCATGGGATTCCTTTGTCCATCATATTGGATCATTGTTAAGAATTCACTTCACACTTTTAGAGGTCTTTTCAAAGGGGTCTTACTACAAATGTTCACCTTAGTATGGACTTCCACCCCAAATGGATGGCCAAGCTAAAAGAACCATTCAAACACTTGATGATATACTAAGGGCTTGTGTATTAGAGTTGAGGGGTAGTTGGAATGACTATCTTCCTTTGATTGAGTTTACCTACAACAATGGTTATCACTCTAGCATCGGTATGTCTTCTTTTGAAGATCTTTATCGAAGACATTGTAGATCACCAGTTGGTTGGTTTGAGGTTGAAAAGGTGGATTTATTAGTACCAGATCTATTTATGGAGGCTCCTTAGAAGGTTAGGATGATTAGGGAAATGTTGAAGAAGGCCCAAAGTCATCAAAAATCCTATGCTAATGTGAGAAGAAGAGACCTTGAATTCAAAGTGGGTGATTGGGTTTATTTGAAAGTTTCTCCGGTGAAAGGTATGGTCCATTTTGGTAAAAAGAGGAAGTTGAGTCCCTGATATGTAAAAGTTGGTAATTGGGTTTATTTGAAGGTTTCTCCAATGAAAGGTGTGGTCCATTTTGGTAAAAAGTGGAAGTTGAGTCCAAGATATGTTGGTTCCAAGATATGTTGGTCCTTATGAGGTCTTGAGAAGGGTTGGCAAGGTAGCTTATGAATTGAAGTTGCCTAGTGAAATTAATTTGGTTCATCCAGTGTTCCATGTCTCTATGTTGAGAAAATATGTTAGTGATCCTAATGCTATTGTGCCTCTTGATGTTGTGGCTATTGTTAAGGATAACTTAAAATATGAGGAGGTTCTAGTTTAGCTTTTTGATAGGCAAGTAAAGAGATTGAGGAATAAGGAGGCGGTATCCGTTAAGGTCCTTTGGAGAAACCAACAAATCAAAAGTGCTACTTGGGAGGCTGAAGCGGACAAGCAAAAGCAGTATCCTTATCTTTTCCACTCCACTCAGTCCTAAGCTACAAATTCTAAGTCCCCTATATGATTTCAAATCTTTTGTTTCAGCCTCTAAGTCATTCATATGGATTCATGTTTAAGTTGGCAAGTTTATGATGATTTTACACTTATATTGAGGTTTTGAAAATGGTGTTTTAAATGTAATGTTGCATTCTTATTGGGGCTGATTTTTTTATGATCACTCTTGTCTTGTACATCTCTTTTACATTTGATGACGAATCTTCCCAAGAAGGATATATTGAAACGGCCCTAAAAAGTGCTCGATAATGTGCCTCAGAATGCCTAAAATTTTAAATTCTATATATCTCAAAATTCGTGCGTGATATCAAAAATCAGACTTCATATTTTTTTTTCAGGGGGTCAAAATTAGGCGGAAAAGGGTTTAATCCAAATTTAAGAGCAAAATATTAGCAATTATGATTTTTCAAGTAACAAATTATAGTGAGCATTCTGCGCCCCTAGCTCAGATGAAGAGGAGTTGTCTCTGCGTCCTCTCCAAGACGTGGAGAGGTGTATTTTTCTGTCCAGTGATTTTCTGTGCGGTCCAAGGCTTTTAAGTCTTGGGCCTAAAAGTTTCCAAACGTGTTTTTACCTATACTTAGCCTTATTTCACCCTCATATCATCCTAAACATTTCCCAATACTCAATAAAACACTTAGCCATATTTTCACTCTCAAATTCAAGTCTCTCATTTGGAACTAAGGATTTCCTTCAAGGTTCTTCTTCAAGCTTCAAGTCTCCATCTCCAATGTTCACCAAGTTCATCCCCAAGCTAAGTATGTGGGTTTCTTTGATGGTTTCTTTCACCCATGATACCCAAGCCTCCTTTTAATCAAATTGCATGATTTAAAGTTGATTTACAAGTGGGTTTTGCTTATTATGAAATTCACTACACACTATGTTAAAGCTATGAGAAATTTTGACTGTTTTGCCATGTTTTGACCTATAAATCCTAGATTTATTGTAAGAATTAATGAGGGGTTTTGATGTATTTTGCTTGAGGGTGTTGCAAGGTGTTGATTCATGGTTTTACAATGGATTTTCTTTCATGATTTCATCTCTATATTTCATGGTTTTATACTAGCATTACACACCCTCTAAGTGTTTGATAAAATGTCCAGATGTGGTTTTTTGAGGAGGTGAAGGTCTAAAGAATGAGATATGATATGATTGACTATATGATGATGAAATGAGCTTATGTATTTGATATACTCTATATAAAGTGTTGCATTAGACCATACCCGTTCTGGATGAACAAGAGCTCAGGTAACCTAGGTGGGGGTTTGTACTCATCAACCATGTGAGAGGTTTTTACTTCGCCATTATGGTTATAAGGTGTGATTATCATCAACCATGTGAAGGGTTTGTACCACACTGCCAGGCTGATGGGGGTGAAAACATCATCAACCAAGGCGTTTGTACTTTGAAAATATAGCTTGGTCTTTTCTACACATTTGATATCCTATATGAACATGAGTTACTTAAGCATGTTTTACTTATGCATTGATCATACATGCCATATTATTATATTATGTCTATTGCCAAATTTTCAAAGCGAACATGAGTTACTTAAGCATGTTTTACTTATGCATTGATCATATATGCCATATTATTATATTATGTCTATTGCCTATTATTACACATTTTGACTATAATGCCTAATTCTTATTGCATTGCATCCTACATACTTAATACATTCAAACGTACTAATGCATATTATTGCCTACATGGTATCACCGTGTAGAAACTGGAGCCCAAGTTGATCATCCTCTACCTCCATGTGGTTAGTTCGATACTACTCAAGTTTTTTGGTGAGTCTTCCACTTCGGGGACCTTAGTCTATGTTGCTCTTATTATGTATTTAGACATTTTCTCTTATGTTCTATGAGGGTGATTCGAGTTGTTTTGTCTTGGCCCTGCTCTTATCTATGCATTAGAGGTGGTTGTTGATCATGTTGTGTATCTATGCTAAGAGCCTTGATTGTACTGTTCTTGATGTCTATGATATGAGAGTGCTTTCCCTTAGCCTTCCTACTTTATTATCTTTTGATGCTTGTTTCATTGCTTTCACGACCGATGATGTGTATTGACAAGTTAAGAGGCTTGTTTGGGATCCTTTCGGGTTCCTCATTCGTCGTGTCATGTTGAGGCCCTAGGCTTGGGTCATGATAATAAACCCAATCACCAACCTTAAACTCAAGATTTCTTCTCCTTATATCGGAATAGGACTTTTGTCTACTTTTGGCTGTTTTCAGTCTCTCCCTAATCAATCTCACCTTCTCCAAGGCTTCCATACCAAATTCGGACCTAGCAATGCCATTTCACCCACTTCAAACCACCCAACTGGGGATCTACAATGCCTACCATAAATAGACTCAAAGGGAGCCATACCAATGCTTGAGTGGTAGCTATTGTTGTAAGCAAACTCATTGAGTGGAAGATGTTCATCCTAACTACCCTTAAACTCCAAAACACAAGCTCTAGGCATATCCGCAAGAGTTTGGATAGTCCTCTTGGCTTGGCCATCCGTTTGAAGATGAAAGGCCATGCTAAGCTTAACCTTGGTACCAAGACATCTTTGGAAAGACCTCCAAAAGTGAGATGTGAGTTGAGAACCATGATCCGAAATGATAGACAAAGGCAACCTATGCAATCTAACCAACTCATGTATATACAACTTGGTATAATCTTCGGCACCATAAGTAGTTTTGACCAGTAAGAAGTGAGCTAACTTTGTCGTTCTATCCATAAAAACCCAAATAGAGTCGAAATGCTTCCTAGTCTTAGGCAACCCAACCACAAAATCCATGTTAAACTCTTCCCATTTCAAAGTAGGAATCTCTAGGTCTTGGCCTAGGCCACCCGACCTTTGATGTTTGGCTTTCACTTGTTGGCTATTTGTGATATCCGGGTATGAACCTAGCAATGTCTCTCTTCATACCACCCCATCAATACACCCCCTCAAATCTCTGTACATCTTTGTTGAACTGGGTGGATGGAATAGGATGAATTATGGGCCTCTTTCAAGATCAATTCTTTCAAATCACCCACATTTGGCATACACAATCAACCTTGGTACCTAACGGCACGATCTCTCCCTTGGGAGAAAACCTATACTTTATCATCTCTCACCAAGGCATTCATTCTAGCAAGGTGGGGTAAAGATCTTTTTTTGGCCTTACCTCTTCAATCAAAGAAGATTTAGAACCATCAATAACCACTACACCACCATTATCAACTTTATCTAACTTAGCCCCAAATCTAGTCAACCGATGAACCTCTCTAGCCACTTCTTTGCCAGCATCATTACCATGAGCTAGACTACCTAGAGACACCCTACTTAGAGCATCGGCCACAACATTAGCTTTGCCAAGATGACGATGCACACTCATATCATAATCTTTAAGGAGCTCTAACCACCTTCTTTGTCTCAAGTTAAGATCTTTTTGGTTGAACACATATTAGAGACTCTTGTGGTTGGTGGACACATCAACATGAACCCTATACATCTTGTGATGCCAAATTTTCAAAGCAAATACCACGGGCGACAATTCAAGATCATAGGTGGGATAATTCTTCTTATGCACCTTGAGTTGTCTGGAGGTGTACGCTATAACCTTACCACTTTGCATCAAAACACATCCCAAACAAATTGTTGAGGCATCACAATATACAACAAGCCCTTCCAACCCTTCCGATAGAGACAAGGTAGGAGTGGAGACAAGCTTATCTTTCAAAGTATGGAATCTCCTTTCATATTCATCGACCCACACCAATTTTGCCTTCTGTTGTGTTAATTTAGTCATGGGAGAAGCAATAGAAGAGAAACTATTTACAAACCTCTGGTAATAACTCCAAACCCAAGAAACATCAAATGTCCGATGGAGTCAAAGGTCTAGGCCAATTTCTAATCACCTCCATTTTCTTAGGATCCACCTTAATGCCATAACCCGACATAACTTGCCCTAGAAAAACAACCTCTTTCAACCAAAACTCACACTTCTCATATTTTGCATACAACCTCTCTGCCCTCAAGATTTGCAACACCACCCTTAAGGGATCCACATGCTCCTCCTTACTATGGGAATAAATCAAGATATCATCAATAAAAATCACCACAAATAAATCAAGGTAGGGGTTAAAGACCCTATTCATGAGGTTTATAAATATAGCTGGTGCATTAATCAAACCAAAGGACATAACAACAAACTCAAAGTGCCTATACCTAGTCCGAAAGGCCATCATGGGAATGTCACACTCCCTCACTTTCAGTTGGTGATACGCAGATCGAAGATCAATCTTAGAAAAGTGACTAGCCCTTTGAAGTTGATCAAAAAGGTCATCAATGCTTGGTAGAGGGTACTTGTTCTTTATGGTGACTCTATTAAGTTGCTGGTAATGAATGCACATACTAATAAAACTATCCATTTTCTTCACAAACAACATTGGTGTACCCTAAGGTGACTTACTAGTCCTTATAAAATCCTTCTCCAACAAATCTCTCAATTGCTCCTTCAACTCCGCCGGGGCCATAAGGTAAAGTGTAATAAAAATGGGTTGAGTATCAGGAAGAAGGTTTATACCAATGTCTATTTCCCTTTCGGGAGGAACACTGGGAAGCTCATCGGGAAAGACATCAAGAAACTTATTAACTACAAGAACCGACTCAATAGGAAGGACTTTGGACTCAACATCCCTAACCCTTATAGATGATAGAGACAATCTTTAGAAATCAACTTTTGGGTTTTGAGACAAGAAATGAATCTACCCTTGACCACCACATCATGACTTTCCCACTCAAGAATGGGCTCATTAGGGAATTGGAATTTAACTCTATGGGTTCTACAATCAATAA
>DF358992.1:56096-66633 GCA_000787875.1 Solanum virginianum | reverse complement strand
TGCATGCAACAAATCCATCCCAAGAATGACATCAAAATCCACCATATCTAATTCAACAAAGTTATAAGGTAAGATTTTATGCAATATGAAAACAAGATAATTTTTATAGATTATTTTAGCAATAATGGACTTACTAATGGGTGTAGATACTTCATAGGGCTCACACAACAATTCAAGACTAACATGAAGCTTCTTGGCAACAAATGGAGTAATAAAAGAAAGAGTGATACCCAGGTCAATTAATGCATACACATCAAAATTAAAAAGCTTTAATATACCGGTAACAACATCGGGCACCTCATCAACTCCTTATCTCCCTTAAAGGGCATAGAATCTATTTTTCCTGGGTGCACCCTATGATGACCTCCCCTTCCTCTTTGGCCCGTATTTGCACCTTGGCCTTGTGGACAACCACCTCTACCTTTTTTTTGAGCATGAGGATAATCAATAACTTTGTGACCCATCTCACCACAACCAAAGCAAGCATTAGAATTCCTAAAAAATGGACCACTATATCCTTTTCACACCTTAGACATCTAGGCTTTACTATTCCTCCATTACCACCTTGGAATCATTGTTTATTATTAGAAAATCTCTTATTAGGAGCATTGGAAGACCTTTGGCCTTGTAACTTCTGGCCTTGAGGAAACTAGCCACACTTAGAACCTTGGAACCTACCTTCAAATCGAGCCCTCTTAGACTCAGTAACCCTTCTCTTTCTAAGCTTTTCCCCCTCTAGTTGCTCGACATATGTCATGATCCGAGACAAATCCAAGTCCCCTATTAACATGGTGGTACAACACTCCTCATTAACTAAGTAAATATATCTGAAATAAATTTGTTCATCCTTGATCATGGCTCGGCAACAAAATATGGAGCATACTTGGAAAGCTTGTTGAAATTGAGGGCATACTCCCACACAATCATAGACCCTTGCTTAAGATTCATAAATTCCATCACCTTCGCCTCCCTAAGCGCAATAGGATAGAATTAGTTGAGAAATGCCATTTCAAACTCCTCCTAAGGGATAGCATCATCATTCCCTTCTACATCTTCCATTGAGTGAATCGAATTTGAGCTACCCTTTTGAGTTGGTACGCCGCCAACTCCACTTTTTCCTCCGAATTGACCCCTATAATGGACAACACCTTATACACCTCATCAATGAATTCTTGGTGATCCTCATCAACCATAGACCCTTGTGGATTCATCCTAGTAAAATCCCTCACCCTTGAGCCTGAAGTAGGAGCATGAGGAGCTTGGGCCCCTTAGTTGATTTGGTTGGTCATAGCATGAGCCAACATAGCAATAGCATCTCGGAATTCCTTTGGGCCTACCCCTCCTTCTTAAGGAATATGAGGAGCATGAGGAGTCGGTTGCTTCTTGGGTGTACGGGCTCTTCTTCCTCTTAGAATCTGTATGATCTAGAATAATAAAGAATATTTGTTAGGGGAAAAGCCTTACCTTAACTTCTATAGCACGACATAGATCATGAAGAAGGAAAATATTTCCTAAATGCCTTATAGCCTCCAATTCATAGTTGTAGAGTGCTTCACAACCATGAATAAGACTCTAATCGAAGCGATGTGTTGGATTCCAAGGACCATTAACAACCTAGTACTTTGATATAGATTTTTCATAACCTAAGCCTAGGGCCTAGATGTGACATAGCAAATGGGAACCCGAAGGGACCTAAACAAGCCTCTTACCATATTAATCACATATCCTTAGTCACGAAAGCAGAGTAAATAATAACAAGTAGATATATTTAAAGGGGAAGTAGGACTAAGGAAAGTCTTTGATATCATAAAAAACATAAATATATCATAATATTCCAACAAAACCTCTAAACTTGGAATGGAGCGGGGGCCAAGACACTTTCTGGGCTCACCCTCATAATGTCAAATTTTCAACATAAAGAAGTCTTAGAGATAGCAGGAGAAAGTAGATAGTGTTCATGAACTTGAGGACTCACCAAGCTTATCTTCGAATAACCTCACTAGCCACGTGGAGGATGATTAAGAGAAGCTTCGATCCCTACATGGTGATAAGATGTACGTATAAAGTATGTGTTAGTACATTTGAATGTACAAAGTATGTAAGAAGCAATGCAACAAGACATAAGCTAATATAGTCAAAATGCATAGTAATAGGCAATAGATAAGCATAATCTCAATATAGCATGCATGATGAATGCTTAAAGTAAGGCATCTTTATAAATCATTCAACTTGTATAGAACATGATACATATATGGGAAGAGACCTTAACTAACAAAGAATAAGACCAACTGAGCTACAACTAGGAATCCCAATGATGAACCCTCAACGATAAAGAGGTGCTATACTTGCCAAGGTAAACCATACTTCATCTTACAAGAGACTGTTCCATTTTAGAGAAGTAATCCCGCTTATGGTAACCTATCCCATTTCGGTGTGGATTTCATGATAAAGTGCACTAAATGGATCCACTAGTTTAGTAAGGGAATAATATAATCCTATGTTAGCTCATAGTTTGAGAAAATGAGTGTGGACCCTTGATGATAGTCTACGCCGACATCCAATCAATCGGTGCTAAGTCTAATCCCATGGAATACTTCCAATAATCATAACTTTAAAAACTTGTAATAAACTTGGAACCATGATAAGAGTAGCTCTTAAACATACTTGACCTCTAATGGTGAGCCAAGCTTGCAACATGAGAATAAATCATAATCATACATGAACCTTTGCTTTAACATGAATGGCTCACAATAGGTAAAATCTTGAAAATAGGGCTTAGCTTGATACTTGCATAATCATAGATAATTTCATGAATTCATAACATACTTGGTAGCCCAGATTCATCATAAAGTCACTTGACTTGTAAAACATGTAAATAACTTGAGAATTCTTGATTTGACATTTCATCGAACACTTGGTGAGCACATATAAGAACATGTTTAAATCATGCAAAATACAAGAGTATAGATCATGATGTAGTGAAATCAAAGCATCTTAAAGTCAAGTAAATCAGCCCACCAACATCATGGTGAAACCCTATCATAGGGAACTTGTAAATCATATCAAAACTTTACAATAGCTCATAGATTTCATAGCTTGAATCATGTATAGTCTCAATATACAAAGATCATGTAATGACCCCAAAAAGTGCCCAAAATGTGCCTCAAAAGTGCACGAAATCATAATTTCCATATATCTTAAAATTCATGCACGATATCAAAAATCTTATTTCATATTCTTGATCAAGTGGTCCTTTTGAGTGTGAAATAGGTCTAGCCCCAATTTTAGAGGAATCAAATCACAATTCTAAATTTCAAAAATTTAAAATTTCCAGAATCGGTCTGTGATAGTACCACCATGCGCAGCTATTGTGGACATATGTAAGCTTGGTCTCCATGACAGGTCTGCAAAATGGACCTGTGTAACTTCTGCCTACTTATTTTTTTTGCGGTTCAAGACTTTTGAGTCTTGGTCCTAAGTATTCCCAAGCGTGAGTATACCTACACTTAGCCATTTTTCACCCTAATATCATTATAAACATTCCCCAATACCTATTCTAACACTTAGCCAAATATTTTACTCCTAAATTCAAGTCCAAACCCTCTTTCGGATCTCAAGGATTTCACTCGAGCTTCAAGTCTCCATCTTCAATCTTTATCAAGTTCATCTCTAAAGCTAAGGTATGTGGGTTTCTTTCATGGGTTTCTTTCACCCATGATACCCAAGTTCTCCTTCCTCAAAATTACATGATTCAAAGTTGATTTATTCATGGGTCTTATCTATTATGAAAATCACTACACACTATGTTGGAGTTCATGAAATTGTGTCTCTTTTACCATGTGTTGAGCTATGAATCTGAGGTCTATTGTAAGATTTGGTGAAAGGTTTTAATGTATATTGCTTAAGGGTGTTACCAAGTATCTATTGAAAGTTTTACATTGAATTTACAAGTATAATTTCACTCTTGAATTTTATGGTTTTACACTAACACTTCACACCCTCTAAGTATTTGATAAAATGTCCGGTTATGAATTCGTGAGGAATTGAAGGTCCAACGCATGTCTTATGAGTTGAATGATTATATGATGATGGAATGATGATGAAAAAGGAATATATGTACATCATGATGAAAGGAGTATATATATATATATATATATATATTTGATATTATCTCTATATAGTATTGGGGATGACTAAGCCTAGCTCGGGGGTGATAGGCTCGGGTAACCTATCAAGTGGTTGGTACCTTCAGGGGTGGTAGGCTCGGGTAACCTTGTTAACGGTTGGTACCTATCTACCTTGATGGGGGGTTTGTACTCTATCAACCATAATGGGGGGTTTGTACTCCGTCAACCCGGTGGGGGGATTGTACTCCTTCAACCTCATGAAGGGGTTCATACCTCATGCGCCTATCCAAGGGGGTGCTAGGCCTTGGCTTGCATTGTAATGGTCACTCCTTACACTCGTATTATGTTCTATATAAGCATGGTTTATTCAAGTATCATTCATACATGCCATATTGTTAGTATGCTATTCATTGCTATGATTATGCATTTTGCCTATGATGCCTACCTCTTGTTGTATTACATCATATACACTTAGTATATTCAAATATACTAACATATACTCTATGCCTACATGATGTCAACAAGTAGGAATAGGTGTAGCCCTTGATCATCCTCCTCCTTCATGTGGCTAGTACGACTTCTATCAAGCTTGTTGATAAGTCCTCCATTTTGGGGATGTTACTTGGGATCTCTTGCTATGCATTAAGACTTTCTCTCTTTGAATCATATTTTGACTATGAGGGTGAGCCCGGTTGCTTTGTCTTGGCCCTCGCTTGTATCTATATCTTAGAGGTGTTGTTGGACATGTTATGTATCTATGCTTCGAGCTTTGACTCTATTAACTCTTGTTGTTTATGATATAAAAGTGTTTACTTAGCCCCGGTTGTCCCAATTTACCATTCCTTATTGTATTTTACTGTTTCCACAACTGAAGATATATAATGATATGCTACAAGGCTTGTTTGATGTTCATTCAGGTTCCCCATTCACCGGCCACGTCTAGCACCTAGGATTAGGTCATGACAAAGGTGGTGTCAGAGCACTAGGTTGTTAGATCCTCGAATTCCAACAAACCATGATGATTAGAGTCTTACTCATGGTTGTCTTGTGCACTAGAACTATGAGTAGGAGGCTATGAGACATTTAGGAAATGTTTCCCTTCTTCATGTTTTAAGTCATGGTATAGAGTTTAAGTAAATTTTTCCCCCTAACAATTATTCCTTGCTATGCTAGATAATGCCTAATACGAGGGTAAGACGAGCCCGCATGCTCGAGGAGCAACTGGCCAATGGAGAGCTTAGGAATGCTCTCACCTTGCTTGCACAAGTAGTGGCTAATCCATCCAACCAAGGGACCCAAGACCCTCATGCTCCTACACTGGCCTCTTAGGCAAGAGACTTCATGAGAATGAATCCCCCAGAATTCCATGGGTCAAAGGTGAGTGAGGACACCAAGAGTTCATTGATGAGGTCTACAAAATTTTGTCCATCATGGGTGAGAGGCCAGAGGATAAGGCAGAGTTGGTGTCCTACCAACTTAAAGGGATTGCTCAAATATGGTACAACTAATGGAAGAAGGAAAAGGGAGTCAACTATGTGGTACTTTAGGAGGAATTCAAGGTGGCCTTCCTTAATCGGTTCTTCCCTCTTCAACTTAGGGAAGCTAAGTTGGTGGAATTTATGAATTTGAGACAATGGTCTACGAGTGTGAGAGAGTATGCCCTCAAGTTCACCTAACTATCTATGTATGCTCCGCATTTTATGGTCGACTCAAGATCTAGGATGAACAAATTTGTGATGGCTGTTCCTAACTTGGTTAGTGAAGAATGCCGATCCACCATATTCATTAATAACATGGACTTATGATGTTTGATAACCTATGCCGATCAAATAGAAGAGGAGAAATTAAGGGAAAAAGGGGGAATGAGGCCAACAGGGCCCGTTTTGAGGCTACGTTCCAAAGGAGTGGCTGATTTTGTCAAGGCCAATGGTCTACTCCTGCATTTTATAAGAGGGTTACAAATGATCTTCTGAGGGCCCAAGGTGTTAAGGGTGTGGCTCCTATTGATGTGTATCCAAAGTACGGTAAGGGTCATGGTGGCCTATTTTTGAAGAATACCGGTGCTTGTTATAGATGTGGGGAAATCGAACATAATATGATAGATTTCCCATGAAACACCAATAAGGGAAAGGAGGTTCATCCACAAGGTGATAATGCGGTCCCATTGCGAAGAGGTGGCCGATAAGATGATGCCCCAAGGCACAACCGGTTCTATACTTTACACAGGAGGTAAGGAGTTGATCAAGTCCCTGATGTTATTACCGGTATGTTGAAAATCTTTGACTTTATGTGTATGCATTGATTGATCCGAGTGCCACTCTTTCTTTTGTTACCCTTTTTGTTGCCAAAAAGTTCCATGTTAACCCCGAGTTGTTACATGAGTTATATGAGGTGTCTACTCTTATTGGTACATCTAATATTGCTAGAAAAATTTATAGAAGTTGTCCAATTTGTATCTTGCATAAGATATTGCCTTGTGATCTTGTTCAGTTAAACATGGTTGATTTTGATGTTATTCTTGGGATGGATTGGTTGCATGCATAATATGCTTCTATTGATTTTAGAACCTATAGGGTCAAATTCTAATTTCCAAATGAACCCATCCTTTAGTGGCAGAGTCAAGACGTGGTGGTCAAGGGTAGGTTCATCTCTTACATTAAAGCCCTTAAGTTGATCTCTAAGGGGTGTCTTCACCATCTTCTGAGGGCTAGGGATATGGTGTCTAAAGTCCTTCCCATAGAGTCGGTTCTAGTTGTAAATGAGTTTTTTGACATCTTCCCAAATGACCTTTTTGGTGTTCCTCCCGAAAGGAAACAAACTTTGGCGTAGACCTCCTCCTCGATCCTCAACCCATTTCTGTTTCCCCTTACCATATGGCCTTGAAGGAGTTAAAGGAGTTGAAGGAACAATTGAGGGACTTGTTGAGGAAAGGATATATTAGACCTAGCCAGTCACCTTGGGGTGCACCGGTGTTGTTTGTGAAAAAGAAAGATGTGTCCCTTAGGATGTGTATTGACTACCAACAACTCAATAGGGTCACTATCAAGAATAGGTATACTCTTCCAAGGATTGATGATTTGTTTTAAATTGCAAGGGGCTAGCCATTTCTCTAAGATTGATCTTCAATCTGGGTATCATCAAGTGAATGTGAGGGGGTGCGCTATTCCCAAGATGGCCTTTTGAACTAGGTATGGGCACTATAAATTTATGGTGATTATTTTGGGTTGACCAATGCAACAACAATCTTTATGGACCTAATAAATAGTGTCTTTAAACCCTACCTTATTCCTTTGTTGTGGTCTCCATTGATGATACTTTGATCTATTCTCGTGGTGAGAGGAGCATAGGGCTCATTTGAGGGTTGTATTGTAAAGATTGAGGGAGGAGAAATTGTATGCTAAATATGAAAAGTGTGAACTTTGGTTAAGGGAGGTTGCCTTCCTAGGATGTGTGGTGTTAGGGATGGTATTAAGGTGGATCTAAAGAAGATCGGTGTGATTTGAAATTTGCCTAGACCATTGACCCTGTTAAACATTAGAAGTTTCTTCGGCTTAGTAGGCTATTATCGAAGGTTTGTGAATGGGTTCTCTTCTATTGCTTCTCCTATGACAAAATTAACTCAAAAGAAGGCCAAGTTTGTGTGGTCCGATCAATGTGAAAGGAGTTTCCATACATTGAAAGACAAGCTTGTGTCCACTCCTATATTGTCACTATCGGATGGGGTTGAGGGATTTGTTGTGTATTGTGATGCTTCCTGTGTCAGTTTAGGTTGTGTGTTGATACAAAATGGTAAGGTCATAGCCTATGCTTCTAGACAACTCAAAGTGCACGAAAATAACTACCCTACCTATGATCTTAAGTTAGCCGCCGTTGTGTTTACATTAAAATTTGGTGTCTTTACTTGTATAGGGTGCATGTTGATGTGTTCACTGATCATAACATCCTACAATGTATCTTCACTCAAAATGATCTCAACTTGAGGCAAATGAGATGGTTAGAACTTCTTAAGGACTATGATATAAGTGTGCATTATTATCCCGATAAGGTAAGTGTGGTGACAGATGCTTTGAGTAAGGTGTCTATGGGTAGCCTAGCTTATGTTGATGGTGGTGATAAGGAGATAGCTAGGGAGGTGCATAGATTGGCTAGATTGGGAGTTAGGTTGGTAATGGTGGTGTGGTTGTTATTGATGGTTCTAAGTCTTCTTTGGCTGATGAGGTGATAGCAAAATAAGATCTTGATCCCTCCTTTTTAGAATTGATGTTCTTGGTAAAAGAGGGAAAGGTGGAGGTTTTCTCCCAAGGGGTAGATGGGCCTTTAGATACAAAAGTAGGTTAATTGTGACTTGTGTTGATGGCTTGAAGGGTGCCCTTAGGTACTAAGGTAGGTTGTGTGTACTGTGTGTTGATAATTTGATAGAAAAGATCCTTTATGAGGCCCATAACTCTTTGTATTCTATCCACCCCGATTCTATCAAAATGTATAGAGACTTGATAGATGTGTATTGGTGGGGAGGCATGAAGAGGGATATTGCCAAATTCATTTTCAGTTGTCATAGTTGTCAACAAGTTAAAGCCGAACATCAAAGCCCGAGTGGCCTAACCCAAGACATTGAGATTCCTACTTGGAAGTGGGAGGTCATTAATATGGATTTTGTGGTTGGGTTGCCCAAGACTAGAAAGGGTTTTGATTCCATTTGGGTTATGGTTGATAGGATGACAAAATTAGCTCACTTTCTACCAGTTAAGACCACATATAGAGCTAAAGATTATTCAAGGTTGTACATTCATGACTTGGTAAGGTTGCATGGGGTCCCTTTTTCCATCATATCAGATCATAGGGCACAATTCACTTCACACTTTTGGAGGTCCTTTCAAAGGGGTCTTGGTACTAGAGTTAAGATTTCTACGGCCTTCCACCCTCAAATGGATGGCCAAGCCAAAAGAACCATCAAAACCCGTGAGAACATGTTTAGGGCTTATGTATTGGAACTTAAGGGTAGTTGGGATGATCATCTACCATTGATTGAGTTTGCCTTAAAAAATAGCTATCATTCTAGCATCAGTATGGCTCCTTTTGAGGCTCTCTATGGTAGACATTGTAGATCATTTGTGGGGTGGTTTGAGGTTTGTGAGGTGGCCTTTTTTGGACCAAATCTGGTCATGGAGCCTCTTGAGAATGTCAGAATGATTAGAGAAAGGTTGAAGATGGCCCAAAGTCATCAAATGTCTTATGTCGACATGAAGCGAAGGGATCTTGAGTTCAAAATTGGTTATTGGGTCTACTTAAAGATGTCACCCATAAAGGGTGTGGTCCATTTTGATAAGAAGGGAAAGTTGAGCCCAAGATATGTGGGTCCGTATAGGGTGATGAGAAGGGTTGGCAAGGTAGCTTATGAATTGGAATTGCCTAGAGAAATGAATTCTGTTCATCTGGTGTTTCATGTGTCTATGTTGAGAAAATGTATGGGTGGTTCAAATACTATTGTACCTCTTGCTGTTATGGTTTTGTTGAAGACAATTTGACATATGAAGAGGTTCCAGATAAGATTTTGGATAGATAAGTGAAGAGGTTGAGAAACAAAGAGGTGGCTTCCGTTAAGGTCCTTTGGAGAAATCAACAAGTGGAAAGTGCTATTTGGGAAGACAAAGTGGCATGCAAAAGCTATATCCTTACCTTTTCCACTCCACTCAAGCCTAAGGTATTGATCTAAGTCCTTTATATGATCTCAATTCTTAATTTTAGCCCTCATGTCATTGCATAAGTTCATGTTTAAATTGACAAGTAAATCATTATTTTACACTTATGAGGAGATTTTTTAAATGAGTTTAAGTGCATTGCTGCATCTCTATGTGGATAGAAATGGTCATATTCATGTCTCTCATATACCTTTTGTTGACATTCGAGGATAATTGTTCCCGGGGGGAGATATTGTAACGACCCCAAAAAGTGCCCAAAAATGCGCCTCGAAAGTGCCTGAAATCATAATTTTCATATATCGTAAAATCCATGTGAAATATCAAAAATCTGACTTTATATTCTTGATAAAGGGGTAATGTTGAGTGGGAAATGGGTCTAACCCTAATTTTAGAGTAATCGAATCACAATTTCAAATTTCCAAAATTTTAATTTCCAGAATCAGTCTGCGATAGTGCTGCGACGCGCAGCTGTCGTGGACATGTGGAAGTTTGGTCTCTGTGATACATCCATGATGCGGACCTGTATAAATTTTGCCCAGTTATTTTTCTTGTGGTCCAAGACTTTTGAGTCTTTGGCCTAAGTGTTCCCAAACGTGAGTATACCTATACTTAGCCATTTTCACCCTCATATCATTCTAAACATTCCCCAATACTCATTCAAACACTTAACCAAATACTTTGCTTCTAAATTCAAGTCTCAAACCCTCTTCC
>DF358992.1:30106-44888 GCA_000787875.1 Solanum virginianum | reverse complement strand
TCCGGGGGGACAAGAGCTCGGGTAACTGAGGTGGGGGTTTGTAATTCTCCACCATGGTGATAAGGTGTGATTATCATCAACCATGTGAGGTGTTTGTACCACATCGCCAGGGTGATGGGGTGAAACCATCATCAACTAACCAAGGAGTTCGTACTTTGGAAATCTAGCTTGGTCTCTTCTGCACATATGATATCCTATATGAGCATGAGCTACTTAAGCATGTTTTACTTATGCATTGAGCATAGATGCCATGTTGTTACATTATGTCTATATGATATCACCATGTAGGAACCGGTGCCCAAGTTGATCATCCTCCTCCTCCATGTGGCTAGTTCGATACTACTCAAGCTAGCTAGTGAGTCCTCAACTTCGGAGACCTTAGTCTATGTTTCTCTTATCATGTATAGAGATGCTTTTCTTTATTTCTATTTTGATTATGAGGGTGAGCCCGGTTGCTTTGTCTTGGCCCCCGCTATTATCTAATTGTTAAAGGTGTTTGTTTGTAGATACAAGCTTTGACTCCTTGTCTCTTGATTACGATATTATGCAAGCTTTCCCCTTAGCCCCTTTGCTCTTATTCTTATTCTTTATGCCTTTTATATGCTTCCGCGACTAATAATGTGCAATGAAAAGTTAAGAGGCTTGTTGGGGGTCCTTTTAGGCTCTCCATTCGTCGTGTCATGTCTAGGTGCAAGGCTTAGGTTGTGACATTTTGACTCTATTGACTCTTGTTGTTTATGATATGAAAGTGTTCCCTTAGCTCCGGCTGTCCCAATTTACCATTCCTTGTTGTATTCTATTGTTTTCGTGACCAAGGATGTGTAATGATATGCTACGAGGCTTGTTTGGTATTCCTTCGGGTTCCCCATTCGCCGGTCACATCTAGGCCTAGGCTTGAGTCATGATAGATCAATCTATAGTATAAGCTTAAAATAGATATTCATGTATAATCAATCATATTTGATAAAACTCCAACATAAATCATGCTCATATTTCATAATAAAAGATACCCATAAGTAATACATCTTTAAATCGTGCAATTTTCATAAAATAGGAAGGTTGACCTCTATGGGTGTAAGGACCCAATGGATGAAACCCACATACCTGAATTTGGGGATTCCTTGATGTAGACTTGAAGAAAACTTGAAGCTTGAATGGAGTTTTTGAGATTAGAGATTATGCTTGAGACACTTGAATTTGGATGAAAATTTTGATAAAATGATTGAGAGGCTTTAAAGTCGCTTTTTGAGTGATATGGAGTTAAAAATGGCTCTATATAGGTATTTTCATGCATAAGTGAGCATTAGGCCATAACCCCAATGCCCTTAGGCCGAAACAGAAATTCAGGAAGTGCTAACATTGCTCCATGACAGGTCAGCATCACGGAGCCATTGCGTACCCTCTCTGTTTCTGAAAAGTTTGTGAAAATTAGTTTTCGCTATGAGTTTTCTAAAATCTAAGTTATACCCATTTCCCACTCAATTTTTCCCCTAATCAAGAATATGTAGTCGGAGTTTTGATATCACGCACGGATTTCGAGATATATAAAAAATACGATTATGGGCATTTCCAAAACACATTTTGGGGCTTTTCAAAAGCTTTATCTGAGCAAGCAAAAAAGGCTAGAGGCAGTCTGAAAGGTTATTCATTTCACATGGAAGGTGAAAAGAGTGTTGGGACTATTTCAAGGGAGATGGTAAGATTTTTAAATTTAAAGTCTAAATTCATAATCTTAAATACATTATTTGATGAAATAATATTTCATTAATTATATTATTAATTGTTCATAGGAGAAAGAATTGGGGCGTGTTCCAATTCGGCATGAGGCTTTTAAGAAGACTCATGTCAAAAAGAAGGATGATGAGTTAGAGCGGGACGTATGGGTGGAAGAAAAGGCCAAACGAGTCTACCTACGGTTCTTAACACAACTTCTATAAATATGTGTAGAATGTTTTTATTTTTATTTTAACTTCTATTTTTCATATATATGCAGCAAGACTATGAGTGGTACATTTGTGAGTTTGGAGATGATATCCAACTTACGCCCGAATAGTCCATTCAAATTTGGACTACGAAAGTAGTTGGCAGGATCTACAAAGGTTATCTCTATGGGATGGACTCTAGAAATGACATACAATGACTCCAATCAGGTTTAGAAAGCATTAGATCATCGAGTCAGGTTGAGGCCTTTGACCGGATTTAGATGGCTGCCATATCTCAGAAAATAGAATAACTTTCAAGCGCATTTGCAACATTTGAGGCAAGGAGAGTTGAGCAGGAAAGGGCTATGAGTGAAGAAGTTACACAAATCAAAGAACAAGTGCTCAACCTCGCCCATCGATCTTCACCGTATCCTTCCACTCTCAATGAATCTGATAAGAATGATGAGTTTGTTGAAAATAGTCCATAAGTTCCGTTTAGTTTTGTTTTGCACAATTTAATTCTATTTTGGATAATTTAGAATATTTTGATAAACTTTGACAAGATTTAAAACATTGTAACTTATGGATTTTATTTGTTTTGAATGTTTAATTGTGGTTGGTATTATATATTTTTTATGTTGAAGTTATTGTTGCTTCTGTTGGATTGCCCATTTTGAAAGAAATTGAATTGTATTTTATATTATAGGTGGCCAGCGGAAACTGCAGGTTTCTGCTGTCAAAACAATTGCAGAAAAGGCGATGGACAGGTTCCTAAGTCCATCGCTTTTTTGCAATTTTTAGAAAACATTTACAGAAAAGCGACGGATAGGGCCCCTATATCCGTTGCTTTTCTAAATTTTTAAAATAAATTTTCCAGAAAAGTGACAGAGAGGGACCCTATGTCTGTCGCTTTTCTAAATTCTTCTAGAATATATATATTTTTAAAAAGTGACGCATAGGGGCCCTATGTCCATCGCTTTATTAAAAAGAAATTATAAAAAAATAAAATTAAATCGACAAGATTTAAAAACCGACGTTGTCCGTCAAAAATATGCAATGTTGTTCGTCGTTTTTTTAAATGCGTCGAACAAAAAAGCGACAGAATGGTTTGTTTCGCTTTTCTATCGATTTTGATGAACAAAGCGACGCAGTCCATTACTTTTTTCCTATTTTTTAGTAGTGTTATATAAAGTCTCCTTTCTTATTACTATGTGCCAAGAAAAGGTTCATGTAATGCCCCTTTGTGGATGACTATGCTTATGAAAAAATCTTTTCGAAAAGGATGGTGTTTACATAAAGTGAGGTTACTTCTCCGAAATGGGTGGTGTTTTCGTAAGGAGGAGTATGGTCTACCTTTTGAAAATAGATCATTATTTTCTCCAGTGTGGGGAGAATGCCGAAATTTCATGTAATAGCTTGCATGGTCCTATATGTCGATTGAGGTCCTATCCCCATTTGTTTAACTATTATAGAATTCATGCATCATGGATTTAAGACATTTATGATATCTTTCTTATATACTTCTTTAAATATATATGTGCCCTTGTCATGTAACATTGATTTGCATGTTATCATGTTCATAAGCATTGCATGCCCACATACTTAGTACATTCAAATGTACAGACATATATATTTTGCCTACATGATTCAACTATGGAGGAAACAGAGCCTACCCTCATTCTTCTCTTCACAGCTAGATTGGACTTGTGAGAATTTACTTGTGGTGAGTCTTTTGTTCCAAGGACAAGATCCACCTTCTATCTACCTACTTTATGTTATGGCTATCTTGTGTCTTTAATTTAAGGGTGAGCCTAGGACATCTCTTGGCCCCTCATCCTATCTATGACTTAGAAGCAATGTTAGGCGTCGTGTAAATTCTATGTATGAGCTTGCTATATGTTTTGCTATGTTTGATGAGATGATGAAGTTCCTAAGTCTCTATTCCCATAGCGTGAGTCATGTGATCCCACCCCTTAGAAATTGCTTGATGATATGGAATGTGATTTGACAAGTCCTACGCTCTCCGTCCCTATAGCTTGAGTCCCAAATTCCTCCCCCTTAGACTTATTTGTTAAACTTATGTTATAATGAGTCTCATACCCTATTTCCCATAGCTTAAGTCCAAAGCCTCGATCCCCTAGTATCAGTTATTAATGTATGAATTGTGGTTCCGAATTGATGATGTGTAAATGGATGCTATGATGCTTGTTTGGGGACTTTCGAGTTCCCATTCGCCATGTCACTCCTAGGCTTTAGGCTTGGATCGTGACATAAAGTTTTCAAATAATTTTAGTCAAAAAAGGATTATATGCATGGTAGGATAACATGAACCCTAAATTTATTAGGGATCATTAACAATATGAAGTATAATGATTTCAATATAATAGAATCAACAATTATCATTTTAGAAATAAAAGAATTCATAAATCATGGACTCTGAGGTAAAACCCTTAGATTTGATCTTACTAACTAAGATTACACATGTAGGGCATGATGAAGAAATTAGTTTCTCACGCACTATGATAGTCTTACATACCTCACAGGCTCGAAATTCTTAAGGAGTAATATTTGGAGTAAAAGATGGCAATAATTTATTTCTTGACCTTTGAGATGGATTCCCTTGAAAACCTAAGAATTTCATGAGTAAAAGGTATTAGCATGTCACTAAATGAAAAAATCATTAATATTCTAGGATCAAGTCATATCTTGAGTGATGGATTAATTTTGGAGAAAGTTTACGTAGAATTTATTTTTCTAAGGTAAATTTTTAACTTAAAAGGTAAAATAACGTCGTTGGGGAGTATTAAGACATTACTGGCGTACGGTAACGCACAAGACATCTCTGGCATACAAGAAAACTGTAGCTGCTGCCTCAATCACGCAGCTGGTATGTAGTAATATAATGTCTACTAAAATTGGATAACATTGTTTACTAATAAAAAATTGACAAATGGTTTGTTGAATCAAAAATTAGATTAAAATAATTTTAATTTAATAGGTCATGAATCATATAACTCTTCATATGCTGAAATCTCTTGTGAAAAACTTAGTTGGTAGAAAGAGTTTGAAATCAATTTATAATTAGTGGTAGACATCTCTTATGACCCCAAGTCACATCACACACACTTCCCTCACTTAGAAATTAACCTTAATATACATATATAATTTTAAAATCATCAGGTTCTTCTTATATGAATATGGAGAATAGTTCGAATCATTGCTTAAAAGTTAAAAATATATGCATGCGAAGGATCAGTCAAACAAATATACGAGTAAGAAGGATCAAATATATTTAATAAAAAAATTAAAATTAATTATTTATTTTCGTTAGATGAAAATATTATATCTGAATCATTTTTATAATGATAGGAGTATATAAAAACCACTTTGATAATGAGGGCTATATTAACTTTAACTCAAAAGTTAGGATATATCAAACCCATATATTCCTTTTAAAAAATCTGTTCAAACAAACTCTAAATTGACATATTATATAAAATAATTATCATTCTTTTGATTATCATGTGACGGAAGAGCCACATATTTCTATGACAAATCTGGTTAATTTTCTATTGATTTAATACAATTTATATAAGTATTCACTTTTACTGTATTTCCTTTTTTATTTCCTTCCGCCTTTAGTTTATTCCCAAAACAAAAGGTTCATTATAAGAATTAAACTCATTTAGACAAGTAAATAACAATTATATCAATAAATTCGACTCCAAAGAAAATTAGGAATGGAATTTATTAACTTCCCAAATGAACTAGAAATATATGGGAGGCCATCTCCCTCTATACTTAGTATTATCACTACATTTGATTCCAACACAAATTAGGAATGCAAGTGATTAAGTTTCCAAATGAATGAGAAAATATGATAGGTCATCTCTCCATGAATATTTCATATTATCAATAAATTTAATTTCCATGTATATAAATTAAGAATGCATTTTATTATTTTTCTACATGAACTATGTAATATGATAGGCCATCTTTATATATAGTTAAATGTCTCTCAAACTTATTATACATTGTTTCTGTTGTTTGAGTTCCTACAAGAACTCAAGAATTCCCAGCATTATTTTTAATTAATTTGTTCTTTAAATTTTTATTTAATTTGTTACTAACATGAGTGATCATGATTCAACAAATATACCCTCAAGGGTAATTGGTGCAGTGAAAAATATGTAAGACCCGTTCTCAAAAAATTGGAGATATTTTCCATATTGTTTTCAGTCGATAATCGATCCCTTTCCAGTGACAATAGGAAGGCCTTTGCATTGTCGTCAAGAGGAGAAAGTTATAATGAGGTATGTCAAAATAAGAACTCATAATAATCCCACAAAAATTGAAGAATCTGCTAATAGAGAATCTTCAGAGATTTGTGTCATATGTCTAACGAAATATGAGCATGACGTGACCAGTGGGAAACTTTGGTGCGGAAACCAAACAGTGGTTACTGAGGAAAAAAAATTATCTTGTGCGGCGAGTTTCAGTTTGTCGTTCACATCAAGGATGAAATTTTACTATAAAAATGCGGTGTTTAGAGATTATGTTATTGAGGAAATTTCACAAATTAAATAGTTATTAACTTAATTGAGCTCCATAGCTACAGTTTGCCTATGGTCCATAGTTATAGTTTGTTTATTATAAGTATTTTCGTTTGGATAATTCACTGCTAATATACAAACCTCTTTGTATAATTCGTTACCAATATATAAATCTATTTGTATAATTTTCTGTCAATATAACAAACCAGTTAAGTAGTTCCCTATCCATATACAAATTCATTTCTATAATTCGCTGCCAATACACAAACCTAGTAAGTAGTTCGATATAAATATATAAATCTATTTGTAAAATTCGCTGTCAATATATGAAGAATGTAAGTAGTTCTGTGCCAATATATAAATCAATTTATATAATTAGCTAGCAATGTACAAATTTTGGGCATTAATGGTCATTCTCATTAAACTACAGTGGTGAATTGTAATTGGGTAAAACTATACCTATGTTAAGTAATTCACTATTAAATGTTTACTTAGTTGTGTTATTTTATTTGTTTTACAAATTTTATACAATTATGTTGTAATAATATAAAGTTTTGTTTTAGACAAAGAGAAAACTGCAAGACTGATAATTATTTCTGTATGCACATTTTAAAAAGGAAAAATTGCAATAAAAGTCAATTTAAGATTTGATATTACACTACACGTCAATGTCTATTTTATTTACAAACTTAAGTTTTTTTCACCAAAGTATACATGTCTACTCACTTTTTTGATCCTAATTGTATTTTATTTTAACCTTTTTTTAGTGTTGGAATTTCTGATTAAATATTTTTCTGATTGGTTACTTTTGACTCTCCCAGGTAAAGATTATATCTCCTTTATCTTTTCACGAGGGCAAATATAATTTTTCAAAACTTGACTTCATCCTTTTTTTTTTCTTTTGTCCATTCAAATTTCTTCTTGCACCCCTTCCTTTCTTCATCTTCTTGACAACCATTTTTCTCCTTTTTTTTGTATTTCATTTTTTGGGCCCTTTTTTTGTGTTTAGTAATTTTAGGGTATCTCTGAGAGTTAATTCTTAGTTTATAATTGAGATAGACTAACAATTGATATAAACACTTGATATAAGTATTGGTTCAGCACTTGAGGTTATATCTTGATAAATTTTGACATAAACATTGGTCATAATTGGTATCTTACTTGATGGTTATAGTAGTTTTTATGTTGGTTTG
This sequence comes from Solanum virginianum, assembly GCA_000787875.1. Lineage (NCBI taxonomy): Eukaryota > Viridiplantae > Streptophyta > Magnoliopsida > Solanales > Solanaceae > Solanum > Solanum virginianum. The sequence continues at coordinate 37,220 of DF358992.1, read as the reverse complement.
TAGTGTTTAATTGGTTTTTTCTTTGATATGTGTTCAGATAAACACTTGATACAAATATTGCTTCAACAATTGGGGTATATGGTGATATATCTTGATATAAATATTGGTTCATAATTGCTATCTTACTTGATGGCTAAATTGGTTCTCATGTTGTTTCTCATATTGGTTTCTTCTATGATATATGTTGATACTAACACTAGATATAAATATTGGTTCACCAATGGGTTTATGTGTTGATAAATGTTCATACAAATATTGGTTCATTGTTGGTATCTTACTTGATGGTTATAGTGGTTTTGATATATGTTCATCCAAACACTTATATTGGAATAATTGAATTTCGTGTTGATATATGTTCATTGCCAATATTGGTTGTTAGTTGGTATATTACTTGATGGCTACATTGGTTCTCATTTTTGGTTTGTCTTTGATACATGTGGATGTAAACACTTGATATAAATTTTGGTTCACTGGTTGATGTAGTTTAATAAGACACGTATTTTAAAAGTATTGTTGCTTCATTTGTTTCTTTCATATATTTTGGTCAAATATCCACAATGATTACAAGTGATAAATGTTGGAGAGATAAAATAGTACCAAAGTTTAATTCCACAACCGGTTCCCTCCTTTTCTTACCTTTTTATTCTCTTTCCCCATAAATTATAATACTATTTTTACAGAATTAGCATTAATTAGCCTATCCCTTTATCAGATGTTTTCTCTTTCTTCCCTTTTTTTCTTTATTTTAATATTCTTTTGTTTCTAAAAAGACTACTTTTTTTCAAAAAACTAATAACATTGGTTGGTAAATATTTTAGGTTGACATATTCAGCTAATATTGAGTCTTATATTGAATAGTATGGTTGTTTGCCCAAAATCATCTCATTAAACTTTAGTAAGAAGCTCCTTTCAAGCTGCGGATGCCATGCTCTATACGTCTTTGATACATACAACAATTTATTTCATGTCCTAAATATTGTTAAGAGAACAATCATAAAGCATACACACCTACTAATTTTGCAGCATTAGTCCAATCATTGATGTGAGAAAAAGGTTAGCTCGTAAAAATAAAGAAGGTTTTCACAATTGTAAAAAATTCATTAGTTAATTAAGAGGTGAGTGATTAAGATGAAAATTAAGAGACGTATTAGCTAACTATATATTTCAATTTCTATACCATAATTTTCCCAGGAAATCACGTCTATCAAGAATTAATTTACAATATTGAATTAGTGGAGAACATCCCTCCATTTTCAAATGAGCAATGGGAAATGTTCTCCACCTATTTAACCCACAAAGAAAAATTGGCTTGAACTCGAATGGAATCCAGCATGAAAAAATTGAACAAAATCAAATATATTGTAGTTTGGTATATGGTATATACAATTAAAAAAATAGGTGAAATATACATTCTGTCATGCCCTGGGAGGTTACCCTTGGCATGGCCGGCACTTGAAGAACCATTTTTGATTCCCCAAGAGAGCCACCTCACCTCATAGTCATATCAACTCAACAGCGGAAGAAATACTCAAATAAAAGACATTAATAGATAATTATAACTCTTACTAAACAATCTCCAAATGAAAAAGTTTGGAAATAGAAATACTCAATGATCCTCCACTCAATGTCTACGAAGCCACTATCTGACAGTCTAGATGGTACCATGATAGGCCATGGATGCCCCAATCAAAGAAATAAAATACTTCATAAAAATAAGAATAATAAAAGTGTCACAACTCGGACCTAGGGGCTAGATGTGATATAGCGAATAGGGAACCCGAAGGGACCCCAAACAAGCCTCTTAGCAAATCTTACACACATCCTTGGTCACGGAAGAAAGATAATCAATAAAATAGATATAAATAAAAGGGGAAATTAGGACTAAGGAGAAAAAAACTTTAATAGTCGTAAAATATTTTGAGAGTCAAGCTCATAACATAAGTATATCATTTTTCCAGCAACACCTCTAACATAGATTTGAGCGGGGGCCAGGAAACTTTCCGGGTTCACCCTCATAATATCAAGAGTACAACATAAGGAAAATACATCAAATAGTAAGAGTAGCATAGCTAGTGTCCCCGGACTTGAGGACTCACCAAATCTTATCTTATGAAAGGCAATCTAGCCATGTGGAGGATGATCAATAGGTACTCCAGTCCCTACATGGTATCATGGTGATACGCAGACCAAAGATCAATACACTTGATAACAAATTATTGAAAATTATTTTTTGTTATGGTTGCTGTTAAATTGGGACATCATGTAGGCATAGAATATGCGTTAGTACGTTTAAATATACTAAGTATGTAGGATGTCATGCAAAAATAGATAGGTAACATAATCAAAATGCATATACATAGACAATGGGCAAGTTTAATAGCAATATGACATGCATGATTAATGATTAAAGTAAAACATGCTTTGCAAATCATTCATCTTACATATCATATAACATATATATAAGTGAGGGTGTGTAATGCTAGTACAAAATCATGCAATTCAAAAGTGAAAACATGTAAGAAAAATCAATGGTAATCCACCCACCAATACTTGGAAGCATCCTCTAACAAGATACATCAAAACCCCTCAACAAATCTCTCAATAGATCTTAGATTTATAACTCAAAACATGCATATTTGAACAACATTTCATAAAACCCCCAATATAGTTTATACTCAAATTAATAATAAGATATACCTATAGATAAACCAACTTGAAAATATGCAATTTATATAAAAAGGAAGGTTGGGCACCATGGGTGAAAGGACCCAATGGTTGAAACTCACATACCTCAAACTTGGAGATTATCTTGATGAAGACTTGAATGAGAACTTGAAGATTGAATGAATTTCTTGAGATCTGGAATGAGTTTGGAACCCTTGATTTTGGGTGAAATATTTGTCTAAGTGTTTGAGAGGGCTTTGGGGAATATCTTGAATGATATGAGGTTGCAAAATGGCTAAGTATAAGTGTTTTTACGCATAGAAAGGTTTAGGCCAGACAAGCCTCTTAGCATATCATACACTCTATCTTTTGGCATGGAAGAAAACTCAACAACTGCAAGAAGTAGTAAAGAGGAAAAAGGGGTCTAAAGGAAGTCTTTGATAGTATAAAACATAGAAGAATCAAAGCTCAAAACATAATTATATCATTTTTTCCAACAACACCTCTAAACATAGATTTGAATAGGGGCAAAGACACTTTCCGAGCTCACCCTCATAGTATAAAGAGCTCAACATGAAGAGAAAACAAGTGACAAGAGTAAGATAGCTAATGTGCCCGAACTTGAGGACTCACCAAAGCTCTTCTTTCAAATGCCAAGGCTAGCCACATGGAGGATGATATATACATAGTAATATCATGTAGGCATAGAGTATGCATTAGTACATTTGAATGTACTAAGTATGTAGGATGCAATGCAACAAGATATAGGCAACATAGTCAAAATGCATAATTATAAGCAAGGGATAAGTATAATAACAACATGACATGAATGAAATACACAAAGTAAAATATGCTTGTATAATACATATTACATGTGTAGGAAGAGACCATTATCATAGACCAAGCAAACTATTACTTGTAATCCAAGGCATATGACCCCCTTGGAAGGTGATTGAGCTATCCACCCCTTAATTGGTGGATGGGCATAGCACCCTTATCAAAGTGATCAAGGTATATACCCCTCAACATGGTAGATGGGCATAGCACCCTCCATCAAAGTGGCCAAGGTATATACCCCTCAACATGGTAGATGGGTATAGCATCCCCCGTCAAAGTGGTTGAGGCATATCACCCCCTCAACAAGGTGTGGTCAACTTGCAACACTATAGATACTTTTCATGAATCCAATACATACAGTCAATCCCTTCATCGTCATAGATTCACAACTCATAAGTCATGCAATAGACCATCAATAGCTCAAGAATCCTTAATAAGGCATTTTATCAAACACTTGCCAAGTGTGTAATGCTAGTTCAAAATCATGCAATTCAAGAGTTAAATCATGTGAGAAAACTCAATGTAAATCAACCCACCAATGATTGGTAACACCCTCATGTAAGATATATTGAAACCCTTCATCAAATCTCATAATAGATCATAAACTCATAACTCAAATCATTTTTAAACGGTCAACATTTTATAAAACCTCAACATAACTTATAATCAAATTTCATAGTAAATAATTTGGATAAAATATTTGGCTAAGTGTTAGAGAGGGTTTTGAGAGTGTCTGTTGTGATGTGGAGTTGAAAAATGACTAAGTATGGGTATTTTAATATATAGCAGGGCATGAGCCCATGACCCCAAAGCCTTAGGCTGAAACTAAAAAACTAGGAATAAAATAACGCTGATCCGTGCCCTGGCGCGTCACGGCCCGAGCGCGGATCAACACTTGATAACAAATTATTGAAAATTATTTTTTGTTATGGTTGCTGTTAAATTGGGGTTATACCCATTTTCCTCCTGATCACGAATATAAAGTCAGATATTTGATATCACGTAGAAATTTTTAGATATATGGAATTTGTGATTATGGGCATTGTTTAGGCACATTTTTGGGCTTTTTGGGGTATTTCAATATCGATCCTTGGGAACATTCATCCCCAAATGTCAAAGGAATGTACATAAGAGAAGTAATCATGACGAATTCAGCCCAACATGAATGCAACAGTGCACTTAACACTATTTTTAAAAATCTTATCATAAGTGTCAAAATCACCATAAACTTGTCAACATAAACATGAATGCATGCAAATGATATAAGGGTTGAAATTGAAGAATTGAAATCATATAGGGGATTTAAATTAGTATCTGAGGCTTGAGTAGAGAGGAAGAGATAGGGATATCACTTTTGCATGTCTACCTCACCTTCCCATGTGGCACTTTCAACTTGTTGGTTCCTCCAAAGGACCTTAACGGAAGGTACATGCTTGTTCCTCAACCTCTTTACTTGCCTATCCAAAAAGTTTATCGAAACCTCTTCATGAGTCAAATTATCTTCCACCGCACCCAAAACATCCAAAGGTACAATGCTACTTGGGTCACCCACAAACTTCCTTAACATAGATACATGAAAGACTGGATGAACCATACTCATATCATTGGGAAACTCCAACTCATAGGCCACCTTACCAATACTTCTCAACACACTATAAGGACCACAAATCTTGGATTCAACTGACCAACTTATGAATGTACAATTTAACATAATCTTTAATACCATAAACAATTTTAACTGGTAGGAAATTAGCTGACTTTGTCATTTTATCCACAACCCAAATGGAATAAAAATGCTTCCTAGTCTTAGGCCTTTGATGTTTGGGTTTTACTTATTGGCAATTGTGACATCCTGATATGAACTTCGCATTATCTTTCTTCATGCCACCCCATTAATACACCTCTCTCAAATATCTATACATTTTTGTATAATAGGGGTGAATAGAATAGGATGAATTATGAGCCTCATCTAAAATCTTCTTTCTAAAGTCATCAACACTAGCCACACACAATCTACCTTGGTACCTAAGGACATAATCTCTCGCTTGGGAGAAAACCTCCACCTTACCATTTCTCACTAAGGCCTTCAACTCTACTAAGGCGGGGTCAAGATTTTCTTTTTCCTTTGCCTCCTAAATCAATGAAGATTTAGAACCATCAACAACCACTACACCACCATTGTCAACCTTCTCTAACCTAACACCCAATATAGCCAACCAATAAACCTCTCTAACCACCTCTTTTCCACCATTACCAACATGTTCTAGGCTACCCATAGATACCCTACTTAGAGCATCGGCCACAACATTCGCCTTACCCAGGTGATAATGTACACTCATATCATAATCTTTAAGAAGCTCTAACCACCTTCTTTGTCTCAAGTTAAGATCTTTTTGAGTGAACACATATTGGAGATTCTTATGATTCGTCAACACATTAACATGAACTCCATATAAATAGTGATGCCAAATTTTCAAAGCAAATACCACGCGACCAATTCAAGATCATGGGTAGGATAATTCTTTTCATGCACCTTAAGTTGACTAGAGGCATATGCTATGATCTTACTGTTTTGCACAAAACACAACCCACTCTTGAGGCATCATAATACATAACAAATGATTCAAACCCTTCCGGTAGGGACAAGATAGGAATAGAGACAAGATTATCTTTCAAAGTTTATAAACTCTTCTCACATTCATCGGTCCATAAAATTTTTTTCTTCTTTTGGGTCAACTTAGTCATAGAAAAAGCAATAGAAGAGAACCCATTCACAAACATCTGATAATAACCCGCTAAACCCAAGAAGCTTCTAATGTTCGATGGAGTCAAATGTCTAGGTCAATTTGTAATCTCCTCCGTCTTCTTAGGATCTACCTTAATTCCTTCACCCTACACCACATGACCTAGACAAGCAACCACTTTCAACCAAAACTCACTTTTTTCATATTTAGCATACAACTTCTCTTCCCCCAAGATTTGCAACAACACCCTCAAGTGATCCATATGCTCCTCCTCACTATTAGAATAGATCAATATATCATTAATAAAAACCACCATAAACAAATCAAGATAGGGTTTAGAGACCCTATTCAATATATCCATGAAGATAGCCTGTGCATTAGTCAACCTGAAGGACATAACCACAAACTCAAAGTGGCCATACCTAGTCCGGAAGGCCGTCTTGGGAATGTCACACTCCCTCACTTTATCATGGTGATACGCAGACCAAAGATCAATCTTAGAAAAATGACTAGCCCCTTGAAGATGGTAAAAAAGATCATCAATCCTTGGTAGAGGATACTTATTCTTTATGGTGACCCTATCAAGTTACCAGTAGTCAATGGACATTCTAAGAGTACCATCCTTCTTATTCACAAACAAAACTGGTGCACCACAAGGTGATTAACTAGGCCTTATAAAACCCTTCTTCAACAAATTCCTCAATTATTCTTTTAAATCCTTCAACTCCACTAGGGCCATACGGTAAGGGGAAATAGGGATGGTTGAGTATCGAAAAGCATGTCTATACCAAAATCTATTTTTCTTTTAGGAGGAATATCGAGAAGCTCATCGGGAAAGACACCAAAGAATTCATTAACCATCAGATCCG
>DF358992.1:971-30047 GCA_000787875.1 Solanum virginianum | reverse complement strand
TCCGACTCTACATGTGAAACGACCCCAAAAAGCACCTAAAATATGCCTTGGAATTCCTGAGATTTTAAATTCCATATGTCCCAAAATTCGTGCACAATATCAAAAATTTAACTTCATATTCTTGTTCAGGGGGTTTAAATTAAGGGAAGAAGGGTAACCTTGATTTAAGAGCAAAAGATTAGCAATTAAGATTTTCGAATGTCAAATACCAGTGAGAATTCCGTGCCCTTTGCGCATTAAAGTTGTCTCTGTGTCCTCTCTACAATGTGGACATGTGTATTTTTCTGTCCAGTGATTTTCTGTGTGTTCCAAGACATTTAAGTCTTGGGCCTAAAAGTTCCCAAACATGTTTTTACCTATACTTAGTCATATTTCACCCTCATATCATCCTAAACATTCCCTACTATCCTCTCAAACACTTAGCCATATTTTTATTCCCAAATTCATATCCCAAACCCTCATTCGGAACTAAGGCTTTCCTTTAAGGTTCTTCTTCAAGCTTCAAGTCTCTATCTCTAATCTTCACCAAGTTTATCTCCAAGCTAAGGTATATGGGTTACTTTCATGGGTTCCTTTCACCCATGATACCCAAGCCTCCATTTACACAAATTGCATGATTTAAAATTGATGTACAAGTGGGTCTTGCTTATTATGAAATTCACAGCACACTATGTAAAAGCTATGAGAAATTGTGACTATTTTGTTATGTTTTAAGCAGTAAATATTTGATCTATTATTAGATTTGCAGAGGGGTTTAGATGTATGTTGCTTGCCACCTAGTGATGGGGTGGCATCATCACTAACCTAGATAGGGGTTTGTACTCATTAACCTAGTGAAGAGTTTGTACTTCTCCATCGGGGTGATGTGGCAGCATTGTCACCAACATACCAAGGGGTTTGTACTTCAGAAATCTAGTTTGGTCTCTTCTACAGATATGATATCCTAAATGAGCATGAGTTACTTAAACATGTTTTACTTATGTATTGATCATACACACTATATTTTTATATTATGCCTATTGTCTAGCATCATCCATTTCAATTATGATGTCCATCTCTTGTTGTATTACATCCTACATACTTAGTATATTCAAACGTACTAATCCATACTCTTACCTACATAATATGATCATGTAAGAACTGGTGCCCAAGTTGATCATCCTTATCCTCTTCTACATGGGTAGTTCGGTACTACTCAAGCTTGTTTATGAGTCTTCCACTTCAGGGACCTTAGTCTATGTTACTCGTATTATGTATTGAGACATTCTTCTTTATGTTTTATTTTGACTATGAGGGTGAGCCCGGTTGCTTTGTCTTGACCCCCTCTCCTATCTATCTATTAGAGGTGTTTGTTGGATATGTTATATATCTATGATATAAGCTTGACTCTTTTTCTATTGTTTATGATGTTATGCAAGCTTTTTCCTTAGTCCCTTTGCCCTATTCTTACTATCTTATGTCTCTTATATGCTTCCGCAACTAATGATGAGTAATGACAAGTTAAAAGGCTTGTTTGGGATTCATTCGGGTTCCCTATTTGCCGTGTCTCATCTAGGCCTTAGGCTTGGGTCGTGAAAAACTTGGTATTAGAGTACTAGGTTGTAGATCCTCGAACTCCAACATACCATGTTGATTAGATTCCCATTCATGGTTGTGAAGTGCGGCAAGACTATGAATAGGAGGCTATGAGATGTTTTAGGAAATATTTCCCTTCTTTATATTCTAAGTCATGCTATAGAGTTGTAGTGAGTTTTTCCCCTAATGATTGTTCTTTCTTATTCTAGATCATGTCAAACACTAGAGCAAGAAGGGGCTAAACTCTTGAGGAGCAACCTAACAATGGTGAGCTCCGAGATGCTCTCGCTATGCTTGCCCAAGTTGTGGCCAACCAAGTAAATCAAGGGGCCCAAGCCCCTTAAGCTACTACCCTGGGAGCTAGGGTAAGGGACTTTATGAGGATGAATCCTCCAGTGTTGTATAGGTCAAAGGTGGATGAAGATCCACAAGAGTTCATTGATGAGGTCTACAAGATTTTGAATTGTCACAACCCAAGCCTAGGGCCTAAACGTGGCCAGCAAATGGGGAACCTGATGGAATACCAACAAGCCTCATAGCATATCATTACATATCCTTGGTCGCGAAAGCAATATAAAACATCATGAGAAAGATGAACAAGGGGAAATAGGACTAAGGGAACCTCTTTCATATCATCAGCAACAAGAGGCAATGGAGTCAAGGCTCATAAAATAGATACACTATATGTCCAATAACACCTCTACTACATAGATGCTTAGCGGGGGCCAAGACAAAGCAACCTAGCTCACCCTTATAGTAAAAAAAATCAAAAGAGAGAAAGTCTTAATACATAGCAAGAGATCATAAGTAATATCCCCGGAATGGAGGACTCACTAACAAGCTTAAGCGGAGTGGTACTAGCCACGTGGAGGGGGAGGAGGATCAACTTGGGCACCGATTCCTACATGGTGATATCATGTAGGCAAAAGTATACATTAGTACGTTTTAATGTACTAAGTATGTGGGATGCAATGCAACAAGAGATAGGCATCACAATCAAAATGCTTAATAATAATAATAATAATCAATAGATAACAGAATAACAAAATGACATGTATGACCAATGCTTACGTAAACTATGCTTTGCAAGTCATTTATCTTACATAGATCAAAATATATAAGTGTGGGAAGAAACCTCAACCGATATAACATAAGATATTGTGGAGGAATAACCTTCCTTATGGGAGTCTGTCCCTTTTCAGATTAAGTGACCTTCCTTATCGGAGCCCGTCCCTTTTTGGATTAAGCGCCTTCCTTATGGGAGCCCGTCCCTTTTAGAATTAAGTGGCATTCCTTATGGGAGACCGTCCTTTTTCGGATTAAGGGGAATTCCTTATAGGAGCCCATCACTTTTTAGATTAAGTGACATTCCTTATGGGATCTCATCCCTTTTTGGATTAAGTAGCCTTCCGTACAGGAGCCCATCCCATTTTGAACTAAGTGACCTTCCTTACGGGAGCCTGTCCCTTTTTGGATTAAGCATTTCATAGAACTAGCTCATCAAACCATTACATTTCAACCATTAAGAAAGAACTCCTTATTTTTTTTCTAAGAATACAACAAACATAAGAACCCAACAACAACATGCAACACAATAGATACTTCTCCATGAAACAACTCATATAGACATCCCTATCATCACCCCAAAGTCATCATATACCTACACTTTCTCTCCTTATTATACATCATATGCATATTATCATCTCATCATCATTCCATCATTATTTCATTATCATATAATCATGAGAACGTCATTTAACTCATAAGACATGATTGGACCTTCAAGTCCTCAAGTAACCCTAGCCAGACATTTTATCAAAGACTTGGGGGTGTAATATGGGTAAAAGACCATGTAATTTAGAGATGAAATCATGCAAGAAAAATTGTAGTAAAACCATCAATTAATACCTTGCAACATTCCCAAGATATTCATATCAAAAGCCCTCATCAAATCCAATATTAGATCCAAGATTTAGAGCTCAAAACATGCTAAAACAACCATACTTTCATGAACTAAAATTACTGTGTAGTAAATTTCTCAATATACATGGCCCACTTGTAAAACCAACTTTAAATCATGTAATATTAGTAAAAAGAGGGTTTAGGCACCATAGGTGGAAGGACCCAATGGTTCAACACCACATACCTTAGCTTTGGAGAACTCTTGAAGAAGATTAGAAATGGAGACTTGAAGCTTGAACGAGATCCTTGATGAAATCCTTAAGATTGGTCTTGCGTTTTGGGACTTGAATCTTGAGTGAAATGTTAGTCTAGGTGTTTTAGTGAGTATTGGGAAATGTTTAGGGTGATATGAGGGTGAAATAAAACTATGTTTAGGTATTTCATGCATGGGAGGGTCTAGACCCAAGACTTAAAGCCTTAGACCCGAAATAGAACATTGGCCAAAATAACACTAGGGCGCGATGCGAATTCGCACTGTTTTCACCTCACTTGAAAAATTCATAATTCGGTTCAGTTGTTCCAAAATCAGCGTTATACTCTTCTCCTACTAATTTGGACCCCTTGAACAAGAATATGAATCAAATTTTCGAAATAAAAAATAAATTTTTAGATATATGGAAAACATGATTCCAGGCACTTCCGAGGCACGATTTTAGAAACTTTTTGGGTCATTTCAATATCTCCCCCTTGGAAACATTCGTTCCCGAATGTAAAAGGGATGTACAAGAAAAGAGTGATCACCAAAAAATCAGCCCCAAGAAGTATGCAACACTACATTAGAAATACCATTTTTAAGATCTCAACATAAGTGTAAAATCATCATAAACTTGCCAACTTAAACATGAATGCACATGAATGACATAGGGGCTAAAATATAGGACTTGGAATCATAGAAAGGACTTGGTATATCATCATAAGGTTGAATAGAATGAAAGAGATATGGATATCGCTTCTCTATTTCCGCACCGGCTCTCCGAGAAATACATATGAATAGACAATTCTTTTAAAGGGCCTTGACAAACATTACATCGTTATCAATCAATCAATTTCTCCACTCATCCATCCAAAACCTCCACCAAGACCTCCTCCTAACCCAACTTATCCTCCACCTCACCTACAACTTCAAAGAGTTCTATAGCACTAGGGTGACCAACACATTCCCTCAACCTAGAAGCATGCCAAACCAGACAACCCTACTCCTATCCATATGCAAATTCCAAAACTTATGCAATCGTACTAACCTCCTCTACACTCTATAAGGACTCACAATCCTCAACTTAATTGTCAACCTTAAATACACCTAACACACTTGGTACCATAACCACCATCTCCCCCTTGGGAGACAACCTCCACTCTATCATCTTCTCACCCAAAACCCCCAACTCTAATAAGGCGAAAACAAGGCCTTGCCTAATCTAGACCTCTTACCCATGAAGATTTCGAGCCACCAGGCCACTACACAACCATGCTCAACTTTTTCCAACCTAATCACTCTACCTAACCAAACAATGGACTGCTCAAGTCACCTCTTTGCCACCATCATCCACACATGGTAGGACACTTAGAGCATCAACCACAACATTAGCCTTGTCGGGGAAAAAGATAATGCATATTCATATCATAATCCTTAAAGAATTCTAACCACCTTCCTATTATCCTCAACTCACACCTATCATATTTAGCAACCAATCCCCTCATCATCCAAGACATGCAATACTACCCCCAAATAATTCACAAGCTTTAAACAAATCAATACCTCCTCACTAGAGACCACCACAAACATATCAAGGTAGGGTTTTAAGACCATATTAAAGAAATCCACAACTATTACTGGTGCATAAGCCAACCAAACAACTCCACCTATATTCAAAATGATCATTCCTAGTTCAAAAGGACACTTAGGGATATCACCTAACCTCATCATCACTTGGGGAATAAACCCAAACCAAAGATCAATCTTAGAGAAGTGACTAACCCATCATAGTTGACCAAATAGGTCAATCATCCTTACCCATCATATTAAAACCTTATGGGTCCTACCACCAAAGGAGACACAATGTGCATCCAACTATCTCATTCCAAGTACCATATCAAAATCCACCACATCAAATCCAACATGCCATAAGGCTAGACCTAATGCAATATGAACATGGAACAACACCTATGAATCTTCTAGCAATAATATACCAAACAAAAAGGATAGACACCAGAAGGAACCCCAAACAAGTCTCATAGCATATCGTTACATATCCTTGGTCATGGAAGCAATATAAAACATCATAAGAAATATGAACAAGGGGAAATAGGACTAAGGGAACCTCTTTCATATCATAAGCAACAAGAGTCAATAGACTTAAGGCTCATAACATAGATACACCATATATCCAACAACACCTCTACAATATAGATACTAAGCAGGGGCCAAGATAAAGCAACCGAGCTCACCCTCACGGTCAAAACATAATCAAAAGAGAAAAAATCTTAATACATAGCAAGAGATCGTAAGTAACATCCCCGGAATGGAGGACTCACCAACAAGTTTAACTGGAGTCGTACTAGCCACATGGAGATGGAGGCGGATCAACTTGGGCACCGATTCCTACATGGTGATATCATGTAGGCAAGAGTATGCGTTAGTACATTTAAATGTACTAAGTATGTGAGATATAATGCAACAAGAGACAGGCATCATAATCAAAATACATAATAATAATCAATAGATAGCATAATAACAAAATGACAAGTATCACCAATTCTTACATAAATCATGTTTTGTAAGTTATTTATCTTAAATAGATCACAATATATAAGTTTGGGAAAAAACCTCAACCGACATGACATAAGACCTTTTGGAGGCTTAACCTCCTTATGGGAGCTCGTCCCTTTTTGGATTAAGTGGCCTTCCTCACGGGATCCCGTCCCTTTTCTGATTAAGTGACTTTCTTTATGGGAGCCTGTCCCATTTCTAATTAAGTGACCTTCTTTATGGTAGCCCATCCCTTTTCGGATTAAGTGAAATTCCTTATGGGAGATCGTCCCTTTTTGGATTAAGTGACATTCCTTATGGGAGCCCATCCCTTTTCAAATTAAGTGGCCTTCCTTATGGGAGCCCATCCTATTTTGGATTAAGTGACCTTCCTCATAGGAGCCCGTTCCTTTTCAAATTAAGCATTTCATAGAACTAGCTCATCAAACCATTACATTTCAACCATCAGGAAAGAACTCCTTATTTTTCCAAGAATAATACAAACATAAGAACCCAACAATAACATCCAACACCATAGGTACTTCTACATGAAAACAACTCATATAGGCATCTCTATTATCACCCCAAAGTCATCATATACCTACATTTCCTTTCCTCATTATACATTATATGCTTACAATTATCTCATTATCATTCCATCATTATTTCATCATCATATAATCATCATAACAACGTTTAACTCATAGGACATGCATTGGACCTTCAATTCCTCAAGTAACCCTAGCCGGACATTTTATCAAACCCTTGGGGGTGTAATGGGGGTAAAAAACCATATAATTTAGAGATGAAATCATGCAAAAAAAAATCTATAGTAAAATCATAAATCAATACCTTACAACATCCCCAAGACATTCATATCAAAACCCCTCATCAATTCTAACATTAGATCCAACATTTAGAACTCAAAACATGCTAAAATAATCATACTTTGTTGAACTAAAAATACTGTGTAGTAAATTTCTCAATATAAAAGACCCACTTGTAAAATCAACTTTAAATCAGGTAATATTAGTAAAAAGATGGTTTAGGCACCATGGGTGGAAGGACCCAATTGTTCAACACCATATACCTTAGCTTTGGAGAACCCCTTGGAGAAGATTGGAAATTGATACTTGAAACTTGAACGAGATCCTTGATGAAATCCTTAAGATTTGACTTGAGTTTTGGGACTTGAATCTTAAGAGAAATGTTAGTCTAAGTGATTAAGTAAGTATTGGGAAATGTTTAGGGTGATATGAGGGTAAAATACGGCTAACTTTAGGTATTTTCACACATGGGAAGGTCTTGGCCCAAGACTTAAAGCCTTGGACCTGAAATAGAAAATTGGGCAAAATAACATTAGGGCACATCGCACCCAAGATGTGGATCCCCACTCTTTTTAGCTCACTTGAAAAATTCATAACTTGATTCGGTTGCTCAAAAATCAAGGTTAGACCTTTTCCCCCATAATTTGGACCCCCCGAACAAGAGTAAGAAGTTAGATTTTTGAAATGACAAATGAATTTTTAGATATATGAAAAATAAGATTCTGGGAACTTCCGAGGCAAACTTTTAGGCACTTTTTGGGGTCGTTTCATGAATATCATGTGTGTTGGGCTTAATGAAAAGGTGGAGTTGGTGGCGTACTAAGTAAAAAGGGGTATCCCAATTATGGAATGATCAATAGAAGGGTGAGAAGGGAATTGGTAATGTGGTGCTTTGGGAGGAGTTTAAATTTGCTTGCCTTAATCATTTTTTCCCTCTTGAACTTAAGGAAGCTAAGATGGTAGAATTCATGAACTTTAAATAAGGTGCTATGAGTGTGAGAGAGTATGCCCTCAAGTTTAATCAACTTGCAAAGTATGCTTCTCATTTGGTGGTCGATCCTAGATCTAGGATGAATAAGTTTGTGATGACAGTTTTTGACTTGGTAAGTGAAGAATGCCAGTCCACCATGCTAATTAGTCACATGGACTTGTCTCGATTGATGACATATGCCAAGTAAATGAAAGAGAAAAAATTGAGGAAGAGAAGGGGGCATGAGGCCAAGAGGGCTGTCTTGGGGATAAGTTCCAAAGGGGTGGCTAGTTCCATCAAGGCCAAGGTCCTTCTCATTATACTAATAGGGGGTTTTCAAATGATTTTCCTAGACCTCAAGGGGTTGGTGATGTGGCTCCTATTAATATGTGTCCTAAATGTGGAAAAATCCATGGAGGCCTGTGTTTGTGAGGCTCTAATGCTTGATATGAATGTGAAGAACTTGGTCACAAGAAGATGGATTGTCCAAGAAACCATGGCAAAGGGCGGGGTGCTAATGTGGTCCCATTAGGTAGAGGTGGTGCTCAAGGTGGTGCCCCAAGGCACAATTGCTTTTATGCACTACATGGGAGGTAAGGGGTTGGTCAAGTTCTCGATGTTATTACTAGTATATTGAAAATCTTTGACTTTCATTTATATGCTTTGATTTATCTGAGTGCCACTCTTTCCTTTGTTAGCCCTTTTATTTCAAAAAAATTCCATGTTGACCCTGAGTTATTGCATGAGTCATATGAAGTGTCTACTCCTATTGGTGCCTCTATTTTTGCTAGGAAAGTTTATATGAGTTATCCTATTTGTATTTTGCATAAGTTGTTGCCTTGTGATCTTGTTGAATTAGACATGGTAAATTTTGATGTCATTCTTAGGATGGATTAGTTGTATGCCTACTATGATTCTATTGATTATAGAACCTGTAGGGTCAAGTTTCAATTCCCTAATGAACCCGTCCTTGAGTGGGAAAGTCAAGATATGGTGGTCAAGGGTAGATTCATTTCATGCATTAAAGCCTTTAAGTTTATCTCTAAGAGATGTATTTACCATCTAGTGAGGGTTAAAGATGTGGAGTCCAAACTCCCTTCCATAGAGTCGGTTCTAGTTATAAATTAGTGTCTTGATGTCATTCTAAATGACCTTCCTGGTGTTCCTCCTAAAAGAGAAATAATTTTGGCATAGATCTCCTTCCCCATACTCAACCTATCTTTATTCCCCCTTACCGTATGACCTCGATGGAGTTGAAGGAATTAAAGGAACAATTGAAAGATTTGTTGGACAAAGGATTTATTAGGCCCACCCAATCACCTTAGGGTGCTCCGGTGTAATTTGTGAAAAAGAAGGATGGGATCCTTAGAATATGCATTTACTACCAACAACTCAATATAGTCACCATCAAGAATAGGGATCCTCTTCAAAGGATTGATAACTAGTTTGACCAATTGCAAGGGACTAGCTTCTTCTCTAAGATTTATCTTTGGTCTGGGTATCATCAAGTGAGGGTGAGTAAGTGTGATATTCCTAAGACAGCCTTCCAAACTTGATATGGGCATTATGAGTTTGTTATAATGTCCTTTGGGTTGACTAATGCACCGACCATCTTCATGGACCTAATGAATAGGGTCTTCAAACCTTGCTTTGATTCCTTTATTGTGGTCTTCATTGATGTTGTATTAATATATTCACATAGTAGGGAGGAGCATATGGGTCATTTGAGGGTTGTGTTGCAAAGATTGAGGGAGGAGAAATTGTATGCCAACTATGACAAATGTGTTGAAAGAGGTTGCATTCTTGGGTCATTTGGTGTCAGGGGATGGTATAAAAGTGGATCCTAAGAAAAGCAATGTGATTAGAAGTTCTCCTAGACCATTTACCCTATCAAATATTAGGAGCTTCTTGGGCCTAACAGGTTATTATACAAGTTTTATGAATGGATTCTCCTCCATTGGTTCTCATATGACAAAATTGACTTAAAAGAAGGTTAAGCTTGTGTGTACCAATTAGTGTAAGAGGAGCTTCAAAACATTGAAAGATAAGCTTGTGTCCACTCCTATATTGTCACTATTAGATGGGCTTGAGGAATTTGTGGTGTATTCTGATGCTTCCCAAGTTGTTTGGGTTGTCTGTTGATGCAAAATGGTAAGGTCATAGCTTATGCTTCTAGACAACTCAAGGTACATGAAAGGAACTACCCCACCCATGCTCTAGAGTTAGCTGCCATTGTGTTTGCTTTAAATATTTGGCATTACTACTTATATGGGGTGCATGTTGATGTGTTCACCAATCACAAGAGTCTCCAATACGTCTTCACTCAAAAGGATCTCAACTTGAGACAAAGAAGGTGGCTAGAACTCCTTAAGAACTATGATATAAGTGTGCAGTATCATCTAGGTAAGGCAAATGTGGTGGCAGATACTTTGAGTAGGGTGTCTATGGGTTGCCTAGCCCATGTTGATGGTGGTGATAAGGAGATGGCTATGGAGATGCATCAATTGGCTATATTAGGGGTTAGGTTTGAAGAGGTTGGTGATGATTGTGTTGTTGTTGTTGATGGGTCTAAGTCTTCAATGGTTGATGAGGTGATAGCAAAACAAGTTCTTTACTCCTCCTTGTTCGAATTGAAGGCCTTGGTAAGAGAGGGCAAAGTAGAGGTGTTCTCTGAAGGGGGACATGAGGTCATTAGGTACCAAGGTAGGTTGTGTGTGCCTTGTGTTGATGGATTAAGGGAGAAAATCCTTAATGAGGCCCATAATTCTTGTTATTCTATCCACCCCACTTGACTTATGAGGAGGTTCTGGTTCAGATTTTTGATAGGCAAGTGAAGAGAATGAGGAACAAGGAGCTGGCATCCGTTAAGGCACTTTGGAGGAACCAACAAATCAGAAGTGCTACTTGGGAGGCTGAAGCGGACATGCAAAAGCGCTATCCTTATCTTTTCCACTCCGCACAAGCCCAAGGTACCAATTCTAAGTCCCCTATGTGATTTCAGGTCTTGTATTTCAGCCCCTATGTCATTCACATGCATTAATGTTTAAGTTGACAATTTTATGATGATTCTACACTTATGTTGAGATTTTGAAAATGGAGTTTTAAATGTAATGTTGTATTCTTATTAGGGATGATTTGTTTATGATCAGTCTTCTCTTGTACGTCTCTTTTACATTCGGGAATGAATGTTACCAAGGGGGAGATATTGAAATAAACCCAAAAAGTGCCCGAAAATATTCCTCGGAATGCCAAAATTTTAAATTCCATATATCTCAAAATCCGTGAGCAATATCAAAAATCCTACTTCATATCCTTATTCAAGGGGTTAAAATTAAGGGTAAAAGTGTCTAATCCCAATTTAAGAGCGAAAGATTAGCAATTTCAACTTTCACAATTTTTCTTGTCCAATGTTTGACTGCGATGGCACCCCAACGCGCCTCTATCGTGGAGCTATGTAAATCTTTCCTTCACGACAAGTCCATGTCACGGACCTATGCAAATTTTGCCTAGATATTTTTCTTGCGGTCCAAGGCTTTTAAGTTTTGGGCCTAAGTGTTCCCAAACGTGAAAATGCCTATACTTAACCATATTTCACCCTCATATGATTTTAAACATTCTAGAATACTCATTCAAACACTTAGCCAAATTTTTCACTCCTAAATTCATGTCTCAAAACCATTTTCTTCAAGCTTCAAGTCTCCATCTCAAATCTTCATCAAGTTCATCTCCAAAGCTAAGGTATGTGGGTTTCTTTAATGGGTTTCTTTCGCCCATGATACTCAAGTTTCCTTTTTCTCTAATTGCATGATTTAAAGTTGATTTACAATTGGGTCTATCTTATTATGAAAATCACTGTACACTATGTTGAAGCTCGTGAAATTGTTATTGGTTTGCTATGTTTTGAGGTATGAAACCAAGGTCTATTATAAGATTTGATGAAGGGTTTTGATGTAAATTACTTGAGGGTGTTACCAAGTATTTATTGAAGGTTTGACATTGAATTTTCTAGCATGATTTCACTCTTGAATTACATGGTTTTACACTAGCACCACACACCCTCTAAGTGTTTGATAAAATATCTGGTTATGGTTCTTGAGGAATTCAAGGTCAAATGCATGTCTTGTGAGTTGAATGACTATATGATGATGAATGAATGCATATATATGGTGATCTCTATATAGTGTTGGAATGTGACCATGCCCTATCCGGGGGTTATGCACTGATAACCTTGTTGGGGGTTTATACCCGTTAACCTTTCGGGGGTTTGTACTCCGACACCAAGGGTGGTAGGGTGCGACAATCCATCAACCTTGTTGGGGGTTTGTACCCATTAACATATTGGGGTTTTGTACTCTGGTACCAAGGGTGGTAGGGTGCAACAATCCACCAACCTATTGACAGGGTTTGTACCTCAATCACCAAGGGTGGTAGGGTGTGATGATCCACCAATAATGAATGGCCTCTTCTTACACACAATGTTATATTCTATATAAGCATGTTTTGCTTAAGCATTAATCATACATGCCATATTGTTTATATTCTTATTCATTCCCTATATCATGCATTTTATATATGGTGCTTATCACTTGTTACTTTGAATCCTACATACTTAGTACATTCAAACGTACTAACACATACTTTATGCCTACATAATGTCTACATGTAGGAATCGGTGCATGAGTTTATCATCCTCCTCCTTCACGTGGCTAGTTTAGTACTACTCAAGCTAGTTGGTAAGTCATCCACTTCGGGTACCTTAGTCTAAGTTCCTCTTATTATGTATTGAGACACTTTTCTTTATTGTTTGCTTTAGCTATGACAGTGAGCCCGGTTGCTTTGTCTTGGGCCCTGCTCTTATTTATGTAATGGAGGTATTATTGGACATGATATATATATATATATGCTATGAGCTTTGACATCTATCGGCTCTTATTGTTCATGATATGGAAGTGTTTCCTTAGCCCTGGTTGTCCCAGTTTGTTATTTATTGTTATTCTATTGCTTTTCTGACCAATGATGTGTAATGATATGTTACGAGGCTTGTTTGAGGTTCCTTTGGATTCCCCATTCGCCGGTCACATTTAGCCCCTAGGCTTAGGTCGTGACATCAATCTTCTGAGTATCCACTCTAATGTTATTGCCCGAAACTATATGGACTAAGAATGACACAGATTTGAACAAAAAAATGCACACTTTGAAAACTTTGTATATAACTCATTATCCTTAACCGTCTACAAAGTGATTCTAAGGTGATTAGCATGCTCCTCCTCATCTCTGGAATACACTAAGATATCATCAATAAACACGATCACAAACATGATAATGTGCTGTGTGAATACTTTGTTCATCAATCCCATCAAAGTTGTAAGTGCATTTGTCAACCCAAAAGACATCACCAAAAAATAAAAGTGACCATATCGAGTTTGAAAAGCTATTTTCGGGATGTCACATTCTCTCACTTTTAACTAGTGATAGCCTGATCGAAGGCCTATCTTGAAGAAAGCAGTGGCATACTGAAACTAGTCAAACAAGGTGTCAATCCTCGAAAGGGGATACTTACTCTAGACTATCACCTTATTCAATTGGCGGTAGTCAATGCACATTCTAAGGGAACTCAAGACCAAACAACCCCATAGAGAAACCTCAGCCTAATAAATCCATTCTATCAAATCTCTCAACTGCTCCTTCAATTCTTTCAGCTCTGCAGGGGCCATTCAATATGGTAAAATAGAAATATCCTGGGTATCAGAGGGAACATCAATTCCAAAGTCAATCCCCCTATCAAGAGAGACTCCAGGCAGATCCTCAGCAAATTCATCAGGGAACTCGCTCATAAATGGGACAAATCAAGAGTAGGAGGGTCAACATCATCACACTTAACTTCTACGAGGTGATAGATACATCCCTTAAAGATCAATGAGGTATGAAATAAACCTACCCTTTGGTGCATCAAAATCTCCCTTCCACTCAATAATAGGCTCATTCAGAAATTGGAATATAATAGTCTAGGTTTTTCAATTAACAGAGGCATAACAGGAATGAAGCTAGTCCATTCCAAGGATCAACCATCTCTACCTCATTCAAATCAGTAATAGTATCCCTATGATAGATAGATGCCACATAGTCTCTATAGACTTACTCAGCTCGGATGGATTTACCAACAAGAGTGGAAATAGAAAATGGCTCAAGCAAGCACTCAGGAAGGATCTCAAATCAACTAGCCATATATGGCATCACAAAGGAACAAGTTGCACCCAGATCAATTAAAGCATAATAATGAAAGGTAAAGACTCAAACCATACCCATCATAACATCTAGTGTAACCTTTTTGTCCTGTCGGTTCCTTATCGCATACAGACAGTTTGTCCCACTGCCTGTCCCTGGTGCAACACCTCTTTGGTTACCTCTCACTAATGGTGTTATGATAGAAAATCTGGCATTACTACCCCACATCAGATAGTCCTTGTAAAAATGGCCTGGCTGGCCATACTTGTAGCAATCACTCCCTCCATCTCTATATTCTCCCAGGTGAATCCTGTAACATTTCCTATAAGGTGGTTTCCCTTTCGAGCAAAGGGTCACATTGGTTTAAGACTATGAACCTTGTGCTCTAAAATTTATCTGACCTTGGGACCTCTGATCATACCTGACATTTGGGGCTAGTGCACTGGCTGAAGATGGTGTATAGCTAGTGGACCTCTTCTAGAAGTAAGACTTATCTCCCTTACTAGGCTTAGACTGATTGGGCTCAGGCCCTACTAACTTGACCTTCTTACTCAAATTCTCCTCTTTATTCTCTTTTTATCCTCCTCACTTTGTTGGACATATACCATAACTTTAGAAATATCTATACCTAGGATCAGCTATGCCGCTTTGCACTCTTTCTTCACATATCTATCTAACCCAAATATGAATTTCCTCATCCTCGGTCACATATCCTAGACCATCTCTAGGGCATACCAGGTTAATTAGATGAATTTCAGGCTTTACTATTTAACAGTTAGCCCCTCCTATTTCAAATTCACAAACTTCTCAATCTTGGCCACCCTCAACTCCTGTAGAAAGAAACGATCAAGGAAGGCACTCTTGAACTAACCCTACTTCGCAGGCTCAACATCCTTACCCCAACCCTCTTCCCATTGATTATGCAAACGTTTTGCACACCCTTCAGTTGATAAGTAGTAAGCTCAATTCCCTCAGTCCCAGTCGCATTCATGTCTTTCAAAATTTTCCACTTCTCATTAATGAAGTTCTGAGGGTTCTCCTCAACCTTTGACACTTTGAAAATCGGTGGGTCATCCTCAGAAAGTCCTTAAGCCTGGTTGCAGCAGTTAGCTCCAACGACCTAGAACTAGGAGTTTGTGAACTCTGGTTCTAACTCTTAGTAGTTACCAATTGGGTGAGCCTAGTGATAGCTCCTCCGAAGTCGGCCTCTGGGTAGAAGCAGGTGGAGCAGTAGGTATGTGTGAAACACCAGTGGCTTTAGTTGGTTGACCTTGACCCCTTGTTTCCATTTGAGTAAGCACTTCTAGGGTTGGGTTCTTAGTATTGTCAACTAAGGTAGTTCTTTGAGTGAAGGAATGCTTAGGATACTTGATCTTTAAACATGTAATGCACAAGTTAGGAAGGAGCTTTATAGAGTTTTATCTCTAGCTCATGAACTCAGATAAAAGAAAGGATAACAATTCCTAATACACTATAGCCTCTTGTTTATACATGTGGTGCACAACACACCCATAAGCAAGACTCTGCAAGACATGACTTCATAGACTCGCGTAGGACACTTGAACCAAGTTTGTCATATCTCGGGAGGGTACCCATGGCATGGCTGGCATTTGAAGAAACATTATTGATTCCCCAAGAGGACCACCTAGCATCATCATCATAACAACTTAACAATGGAAGAAATACTCAAAAAAAAGACTTCAATAGATAATTATAGCTCTTACGAATTAATCTCCAAATGAACAAGTTTGGAAATATAAATACTCAATGATCCTCCACTTAATGTCTATGAAGCCTCTATCTTTCCATATAAATGGTACCATGACAAGCAATAGATACCCCAATCAAAGAAATAAAATACTCCATATAAATAAGAAGAATAAAAGAGTTCCTCCGGAAAGCAAGGAGGACTCCCTAAATCTAAGAATGCACTGATCTAGACCTCCACGGTGAATTGGCTAAAGTCTTCTACTCACTTTATTTATGTCATGAAATGATGCAGGTCCAAATTAATGTATGTTTATGGAATATATTAGTATATAAAATATCTCAAGAATGTAAAACACAACTTGCTCCTTAACTCAAATAACTCACAACTTATCTCAATAAATATGCAAGTTTAAAGTAAATTATGTTTTTTAAAAGAATAGACTCAATAGTGTTTAACTCATTTTAAAATATTATGCTAAATCTGTATTTGCTTAGAAGTTTCTCTTAGCCGACATTCAATCCCACAACTTTTAGTTTGGTAATGCACAATAAAAGCCATATTGTTTCCACGCCTGTCCTAAAGTTGCCAAGGTGAAGTATGATCAACTCTCTCATGGATCCATAATAAATGTCCATCTTTTGGGACAAGACTCGCCAGAATGTACTACATTAATATCCTATGCTGGCAACATAGATTTATGGGTTAGAGTAGTTATTTACTGACTTCCAACTAGATGCTTGATACTCCTCCCATGACTAAAACATACTCAACTCATCAATCAACTCAAATCTCAATAATACTCAATCAATCAACTCAAATCTCAACCTCATTAGGTTATTTTAACTCAGCTCATCTCAATTTCTCATCAACTCAGTCAATCAAGGAAATCAATCAGACTCAACTTAGACTGAGATGGTCATTCAAACTCAATTAATTAGACTCATCATATAATGCTAGAAAAATAAATAAATGTACATCCAATTAAAATACAACATGGTCCTCATGCTCAATTATGCTCAAGTTACTCAACTCAGGTAATCAAACTGAAACCTCAACTCGATCCACGTATAGAATTTCATAAAAGTCATGTAGTTTAGGGTTCATGTTATCAAGTATAGGATTATATCTCAATTTAATATCATTAGTTGTGCAATACAACAAGTAACGCATACATCAACATATAAATTTACAATGAATGTAGTAAATGTGGTATTAGGATGATAGGATTTTCCAAATCTCAACTCTTACTCTCAATTTCGACTTAGGTAGGTGAAAGGGCATCTGAACAAAAATAGTTCAACACTTTAGGAAGCCTTACATACCTGGAAACTTCGAAGAACAGTCAAATCTCAGAGAATCTCTACTCACGTGCTTGGAACCCTAGCTTTCTCTCCTTTCTCAATGCTCTCTAGAGTTTTTAAGTATTTTTGAGGAGTAACACCCATAGGGTAGGGGTCTAAAATAAGTATAAAATATCATGAGTTTAAATTAAAAAAGGTGAGAAATGACAAAATTATCCTTCAACAAAACTGCCAAAAGTGGACCATGAAACCTTTTTTACGGCCCATGAAATAGGTCATGAGTCGTGGTTCTCTCTCTTGGAAAGTAGATGAAAATTTATATTTCTTGATCTCACTCTATGACTAGTTAGATGGGTACTAGAATAGATTATGATTCATGTTCCTTTCATAGAATTTAGACTAAAATTATGAATTTCTTAATCTCATTCTATGACTTGTCAAACGAGTAGTGGAATAGGTTATGTGTTGCATATTGTCTCATACGTGGGCCTAAAACATAGAAAATTTCACCAAGTCACCTAGTGATTTATAAGGCCTCATCTATAGGTCATAGGTAGCCCTCATGGTTTTTCTTTTAGTAATTTTTCTAAGGCATCTTCTCAGTTATCACTGTGCATCTACTTAGACGAGATGGAAAGAATTAGGGGGTGTTACATATTCATCCTCAACTTTGCTTTAAAAATTAACCCTTTCCCTCTCGCTGTAATGACCCAGGTGTTGTACAACATAGTTGGACCTTGAGAATTTTGTATGGACAAAATTTGGACCAAGTGTAATCTCAAGGGAGACCACATGGCCAGTGTAAGGCCACACGAGTCATGTGGCCTCGAGTAAGGCCATACTTGGCCTTAATTTTGAGTGTTGGCCCTTGGTATGGAGTTACAAGCTAAGGCACACTACTCTAGAATGCAACACATGCTATGTGACACTTTATAGATCATATGGAGGAGCTATGGAGTGGCTTGAGCTTGAAACACCACCATTTGGGGCTAAGTGAGGTCACACGGCCCCTCACACGGCTCGTGTGATGCCTCATGGGTTATGATGGTGCCTATGTCGCTTACAAAGTAAAAATATTCTAATTATGGAATCACTATCTCATAACCTTTTCAAGAAAATATTTCCAAGTGTTGGTATACAGGTACACACACGGACTGTGTAACTCCACATGACCCGTGCGCCCAACTGTATGGTGAACCTTGTGTTAAAAAATTCTAAGTGTCAAGCCATGGTTCTGATTTTTAGATTTTTGTCTAAGTATTGGTTCATGGGCACTCCACATGGACCTTGTAGTGTCATATAGCCCGTGAACCCATCCTTGAAGTGACGACAGACAATTTTTCCATCTGTTTCATTAATGGTGTTCTTGTAAATTTCAATTATTCTAATGAATTTATGGGACTTCTTATGCTATCTTAAGACTTTTTTATAACCTAAAACGCTATTCAAATTATTCAAAATCATTCTCTCATTCAAAACACTCTCAAAAACTCCTCCCAAGAACACTTGTGGAAATTCAAGCTTGGGGTTCAAGGCTGACACAATTCTTCTTTAATTTTCTCTTGGGTTTTTCATCATTAGGCCTAGGTATGTGGGTTTGATCTTTGGTTCCTTTCAATCAAGGAGACCAAAACTTCTCTAGTACTTTTCATGAATTTTACTCACTTTAAAGTTGGGGTTTCAATTGTCGTGCTTATAAAATTCAATTAATGTATGGGTTTTATTTATATGATGAATTTAAATTGATTTAAACTATAATATAATGGATTGCATTGGGTTTATGAAATTACGAATATGCATGTCATTTTTCAAGGTTTGTTTATGCATGGGTGGTTATATTATGATTTTAAATATGGATTTAATTGTGTTTTCATTTGAATTTCATATTATATTATTGATTTTAGATTGAGTCTTAATTACCCACGCTTTTCTCACATCATTCATGGCACTTGCATTGATGAAATGAGATATTTTTTGAAATTATGAAGTAGGAGAATCTTAAATACTCATGCTATTCTCACATCATTCATGGCATATGCATTCATGAGCATGAGTTACTTATGGAAATTATGAAGTGGGTTAAGCCCAATTATGTTTTGTGATATGATTTTGATAAGATATTGGTTATGACAAGAATATGATCACATACATGTCTATGATTATAGCTCTTGGAGCATTTTGGGTGCTTGCACCATTTTTTATATGAATGGGCTATTCCTATGCATGAGTATTATGACTATGAAATTATGATTTTGGCATTTGAGCCTAAGTATGAATTATTATGAATTATGTTTGGCTTTTATTCCTAATGTTGCATTGAAATGGTTTTGGAAATGACTACTGCCTCTTTTGAAAGCATGTATATGCATACATATATGTATTCTTATGGGATAATGAATTAGCAATGATGGATTGGGGACGTTAGAGTTATCCCCAAGGGCTCTCTCCTTTTTCTTGATCTATGTGCCTAGCATAGGTTCCTTTCAAAAATAGGTGTTGTTCTCGTAAGGAAACATGCCTCTGAAATGGGTATTGTTCTCGTTAGGAGAAGACATGATATGATATATGTGCAAAATCCTATCCAAAATGGGTGTTGTTCCCGTAAGGAAGTTTACTTCATATGAAATAGGTTTTGTTCCCGTAAGGTGAAGTGTGGTTGACCTTTGGCAAGTAAACCACCTCTTTACCTATGAGAGGATTTCATCGGGATTCCAAGTAATAACTCGCTTGGTCTTACTCATGTTGGTTGAGTTCACATCCCCACTTATATATGGGTATCATTTGCACTTCATAAATCATAAATTTCATGGCATCTTGTTATAATACATTTCTTGTTATATATCTCTTTCTATATTAAGTGCCCTTATCATCTAGCATTGAAGTGCTAGTTTGGTAAGTTACATGTATTGTATCCCGCATACTTAGTACATTCAAACATACTAGCATATACTTTTTCCTACATGATCTCACCATGTAAGGACCGAGGACTTTGAGCCACTGTTCAACGCTTAGCTCCAATCTCAATTTTTCTTGTAGTGGTGAGTCCTATCTTCCCAGGATGACCCACCATCCTTCTACCTATGTTGTCATTTATCCTTTTTACTTACTTTGAGGGTGAGCCTTGGGTATGTCTTAGCCCCCGGCCTATCTTATATTAGAGGCATTGTTGGACATCTTGCAAACTTCTTTACGTAATATGTTAAGTGTTATGGTGGAAGTTTATGTTATTTGTTGGTCATTTTTTAGCTATGGTTAAGTGATTTGGGTATGAGACTTGTTATTTGATTCTTTGATATGATGGAAAGATTCTAAGTCCTAAATTGTCCCAATAGCGTGAGTCTTACTTACACATCCCTTATTCTTATATGTTACGTATTATGTGGATCCATGTTAATCCCTTTCCCTATGACGTCCCCATAGCATGAGTCCTACTTTTTTGTCTCTTAGAACTATGTGTTTACTTTTAAATGCGCTTCTCAAATGATGATGTGAATATTGGTACTTTAAGGTTTATTTGGGGACTCTCGGTTCCCATTTTTTATGTCACTCAACGATCCTAGGCCCGGGTCATGACAGAATAGTATCAGAGCACTAGGTTTGTCAATAATCCTTGGAGTCTAACATGCCACCCCAAGTAGAGTCCTATTCTTGGGTGTGAAGTGCACCATACCTATGAGCGGGAGGCTATGATGACATTCTAGGAATTGTCTCATTTCTTCTTGTCTTATGTTGTGCTATGAATAGCATGTTTAGTTTCTTGATCTTGATGGTATCGTTACTCCATTTTAGAAGATGCCTCGTGGAAGACCTCACCTACTAGGACCGGCTCCAGCTAATAAGGGTCAAAAACCACAAGGGCCTATGGATGAGCTTATCTCTAATGGCGAATTTTGGATGGCTTTTACCATGCTTGCCCAGGTGGTGACTACTCAGACTAGGCAGGGCAATCTTTCTTGGGATCCCTCTCCGGCTTCTAGAGTGAGGGATTTCACCCGGATGAATCTTCTAGAGTTCTTTGGGTCTAAAGTTGATGAGGATGCTCATGAGTTCATTGATAAGCTCACCAAGGTGTTGAATGTTATGGTTCTCACTTCTAAGGATAGAGTTAACTTGATGCCTATAAATTGAAGGATGTAGCACAGGTGTGGTATACCCAGTGGTCTATGGAGAGAGTTTGTGGTGATGCTATTAATTGGAAGGAGTTTAGGCTTGCTTTTCTGGACTATTTCTTCCCACTTGAGCTTAGGGAAGCCAAGATGACTAAATTTAGCAACCTCAAACAAAGGAATATGAGTGTGAGAGATTATGCCCTTAAGCTCACCAAGCTCTCCAAGTATGCTCCAACACTTGTGGTTGATTCTCACGCTAGGGTGCATAAGTTCATTTTCGATATCTCTGACTTGCTTATGAATAAATGTCACACTGCCATGCTCATCCAAGATATGGATATTTCTAGACCCATGGTGTGTGTTGAGCATATTTTAAAGGAGAAACTCAAAGAGAGGAGGGTACATGATCCTAAGAGGACCCATTTTGATGGTGGGTTCTTTGACTCTCAGGGTGGTGGTTTTAGTTACTTAAAATAGGGCCAAGGTTTGGGTGCTTGAGTTGCTAATTCTAGGGTGCCTCCTCCTAGGGTACCAATTACTGATGGATAGGGACATCCTTTGTGTCAAAAGTGTGGGAAGCCCCATACAGGTACTTGTCGGAGAGACGTGGGTACTTGCTTTGGGTATGGTGATAAGAATCACAAGGTTGCAGATTGTCCCAAGAATCCTCAAAGGGGTCAAGCTCAGGTGGTTTAGGGTGGACAAGGCCAACGAAGAGCTCCACCAATGTTTCCCCAAGGAACAACAGGTTCTATGCTCTTCATGTACATTAGGAGGTTGAGGAGGCTCCGAATGTTATGACTAGTATGTTAAAAGTCTTTGATTTTGATACTTATGCTTTGCTTGGCCCAAGTGAAAACTTGTCTTTTTGACTCCTCTATTGGCTGTTAAGGTTGGTTTGAGTCCAAAAATATTTAGGGATCCTTTCACAGTTTATACTCCTATGGGTTAATCTGTTGTTGCACATAGGGTCTATCGTGGTTGTCCTGCGTCTCTGTTGCATAAAGTTTTCCCGTGCGATATTGTGGAACTTGAAATGTATGAATTTGATGTGATTATTAGGATGGGTTGGTTGCATGCGTCGTATGCTTCTATAGATTGTGGAACCTAGAAGGTCAAGTTCCTCTCTATAAGTCCATTCTTGAATGGAAGGGTAGTGACTTTGCTATTAAACTTCTCTTAAGTCGTGGTATATGTTGGTAGATCCTCTCTATAAGTCCATTCTTGAATGGAAGGGTAGTGACTTTGCTATTAAAAGTTGATTTATTTCCTACCTCAAGGATCAGAAGATGATCTCTAACTAGTGCATTTATCATATTGTGAGAGTTAAGGATTTAGAGTCTGAATCACCTACTCTTAAGTCGATTCCGATGGTGAATGAATTTTTGAACGTGTTCCTTGAAGACTTGTCCAGTATTCCTCCCGAAGGAGAAGTAGACTTTGACGTAGATCTTCTTCCAGATACTCAACCTATCTCTATTCCTCCTTATTGTATGGCACCAACTCAGTTGAAAGAGCTGAAGGACCAGTTGAAGGATTTGTTGGAGAAGGGTTTTATCAGGCCAATTATATCTCCATGGGGCGCTCTGGTGTTATTTGTAAGAAAGAAAGATGGATCTTTTTGGATTTGTATTGATTATGGGCAATTGAATAAGGTTATTATTTAGAATAAGTATCTGTTGCCTAGGATTGATGACTTGTTTGACCAACTACAAGGGGCTACTTATTTCTCAAGGATTGACCTCTTTTCCAGCTACCATATGTTAAAGGTTAGGGAGTGTGACATTCCCAAGATGGCTTTTTGGACTAGGTATGGGCACTTTGAGTTCATGGTGATGTCATTTGGTTTAACTAATGCTTCAGTCGTGTTCATGGACCTTATGAATCGGGTGTTCCACCCATTCTTTGATAGCCTTGTGGTTGTATTCATTGATGATATTCTCATTTATTCCTGAAGTGAGCGAGAGCATATAGACCATTTGAGGTTGGTTCCTCAAACCTTAAGGGAGAAGAAGTTGTATGCTAAATTTAGCAAGTGTGAGTTTTTGTTGGGTGAATTTCCTTTCTTGGTCATGTGGATTTGAAAAATACCGAGGTCGTGAAGAATTTTCCTAGTCCGTTGACTCCTTTAGACATTTGAAGTTTTCTTTGGTTAGTGGGTTATTATAGAAGGTTCATTGAAGGGTTCTTATCCATTGCATCTCTATGACTAAATTGACCCAAAAGAAAGTTACGTTTGTGTGTTTGGATGAGTGTGAAAAGAGTTTTCAAACTTTGGAGGATCGGCTTACATCAGCTCCTATTTTGACTCTACCAAATTGTTTGGATGGGTTTGTGGTATATTATGATGCTTTCCAAATTTGGTTGGGTTGTGAATTTATGTAATATGGTACGGTGATAGCTTATGCATCAAGGCAATTAAAGGTGCATGAGCATAATTACCCGACTCATGAACTTGAGTTAGTGGTGATGGTATTTGCTTTGAAAATTTAGAGACACTATTTTTACGGGGTGCATGTGGATGTTTTCACCGATCATAAGAGCTTACAATATGTTTTCACTCAAAGGGATCTTAACTTGAGGCAAATGAGATGGTTGGAACTCCTAAAGGACTACACATGAGTGTTCAATATCATCTCAGCAAGACGAATATGGTAGTTGATGCTCTTAGTAGGCTCTCTATAGGATGAATGGCTCAAATTGAGGAAAAGTAGAAGGAGATGGCAGGGGATGTTTATCGTTAGGATAAGTTGGGTGTTAGGTTTGTCCAACTCCAATGATTGTGGTATACATGTTCAAAATAGGGCTGAATCCTTGGTGGTTGTTGATGTGAAGGCTAAGCAAGATCTAGATCCATCCTGGTTGAATTGAAGAAATTGGTTGTCAAAAGGAATATTGAGGTTTTCTCCCAAGGGGGAGATGGTGTACTTCGGTGTCAAGATTAGTTATGTGTCTTGAATGTGGATGATCATAGGAAGGTGATCATGAGTGAAGCCCATAACTCTCATTATTCTATTCACTTAGGATCTACTAAGATGTATCGGGATTTGAAAAGGGTGTATTAGCGGCATGGCATAAAGAAGGACATAGCCAAGTTTGTATCTGAATGCCTAAATTGTTAACAAGTCAAAGTAGAGCACCAAAGGCTCGGTTGGTTGGCTCAAGACATTTAAATTCCTACTTGGAAGTGGGAGGATGTGAATATGGATTTTGTGGTTGGTTTGCCTTGGACTCGAAAGCAATTTGACTCCAATTGGGTTATCACTGACGGGATGACTATGTCGACTCACTTCCTACCAGTTAAGACATATTTTGGTACTGAGGATTATGCAAGGTTGTACATCCGAGAGTTGGTAAGGTTGCATGGGATGCATAGGTCTATTATAACGGATCAGGGTACCCAAGTTACTTCTCACTATTAGAGGTCATTTTAAAGGTGACTTGGTACTAAGGTCAAGTTGAGCACCACCTTTCATCCTCAATACGATGGACAAACCGAGAGGAAACTTCAAACATTGGAGGATATGTGGAGGGCTTATGTGTTAGAGTTCAAGGGTAATTGGGATGACCATCTTCCACTCATTGATTTTGCTTAACATAATAGCTTCCATGCTAGCATTGGTATGGCACTGTTTGAGGCTTTGTATGGTAGGAGTTATAGATCTCCCGTAGGGTGGTTTGAGTTGGGAGGGGTGGCTTTGATTGGCCCCGACTTGGTGATAGAGGCTATGGAGAAAGTGAAGTTCATTAGAGAGGGGTTGAAGATGGCCCAAAGTCACCAAATGTCCTATTTCGATGTTAGAAAGAGAGATCTTGAGTTTTATGTTGGAGATTTGGTGTTTGTGAAAGTCTCACCTATGAAGGGAGTGATGCATTTTGTCAAAAAGGGCAAGCTAAGTCCTTGGTATGTAGGCTCTTATGAGGTTATTGAGCAAATTAGAAGTGTGGCTAATAGGTTGGAGTTGCCCTCGGATTTGAGTTCTATCCACCCAATCTTCCATGTGTCTATGTTGAGAAAGATAGTTGGTGATCCTAGTACTATTGTGCCTTTGGAAGGTATTGAGGTCGAAGAGAACTTGTCTTATAAGGACGTTTCGGTAGAGATTTTTGATAGACAAGTAAAATGACTTCATAATAACTATGTGGCTTCGGTAAAGGTGATTTGGAGGAACCAACATATGGAGAGTGCTACAAAGGAGTCGGAGTTGGCCATGGTAAGAAGCTTTGTCCTTTAGTATGCTAATACCCTCACCCACATATTATATTCCTTTATTTAATGGGAACTTGAAATATTTTATTGTGTATTCTATATTTAATTTTGAATTTCAAGAAAAATCACTGTCACTTTGTGCATAAATAAATCTTAATGATTTTGGTTAGCTTCGTTCTGACATTTGATATCGTAATTAAGATTTGATTAATTGAGTTTAATGATAAGATTAAGCATTAACTATTACTTATAATGAAAAGGAATATAAGTTATATTTAATTTCAACAGGGAGAATATCGGCTTTTCTTTTCCAAATATATTTTGTCTAATGCAAAATGTATATTTACGTAGCGAATTAATAATTTATTAGAGATATTATTTTAGTCACTTAATTATTGATAAATTATGCTAAGGTCTTAGGTTCTTCCTTTTCCAATTGGTCCTAATCATTTCATTCTTGAGTCCCATGGCATGACATGTTTACATATGCATTAAAATGATTTTAACAATGTTTTGAATAGTTTTAGTATGTTTCTGCATGAGTTTTGAATACTTCATAATTTTCAAATATGATCTAAGCATTGTATCTTGTGTTTGGAAGTTTCATGTTCTAAGTCAAGCCTTTCAAGCCTTGCTCTTGTATATTCGAGGATGAGTATTCCCAAGGGGGAGATGATGTAATGACCCGAGTGTTGTACGATATTATTAGACAATGTGAATTATGATTCGGATAAAATTTGGACCAAATGTCATCTGAAGGGAGGCGACACGGCCAGTGTGAGGTCACATGAGCTGTGTGGCCTCTAGTGAGGCAACACTTGGCCTTAATTTTGCATTTTGGCCCTTGGTGTGGAGTTACAAGCTAAGGCACACTACATTGGCACCCAAACAAGCCGTGTGACACTTCACGAATCATGTGGAGGAGCTACGGAGTGGCTTCAGCTTGAAACCCCACCATTTAGAGCTAAGTGAGATCACATGGCTTGTGTCATGCCTCACGGGTCATGAGGGATCTTGTATGGCTTCCAGATTAAAAATATTCTAAGTATGAACTTTTTCGTGAACATTTTTCCAAATATTGGTATACGGGCACATCACATGGACCATGTAACTCCACACGGCCCATGAGCCCAACTGTGTGGTGAACCTTGTGCTAAAAAATTTTAAGTGTCAAGCCATGGATCCAATTATCAGATTTTTGTCTAAGTGTTGGTTCATGGGTGCTCCACATGGACCGTGTAGTGTTACACGATTCGTGAAGCAGTCCTTGAAGTAACGACGAATAATTTTTCCTTCTGTTCCATTAATGGCATTCTTGTAAATTCCAATTATTCTAATGACTTTTTGGGACTTCTCATGCTATCTTAAGACTTTATTATGACCTAAATCTCTAGTCAAATTATTCAACTTGATCCTCTCATTCAAAACACTCTCAAAAACTCCTTTCAAGAACACTTGTGGAAATTCAAGCTTGGGGTTCAAGGCTAACACAATTCTTCTTCAAATTTCTCTTGGGTTTTCTTCATTGGGTTTAGGTATGTGGGTTTGATCTTCGGTTCCTTTCAACCAAGGAGACCCTAAACTTTTCTAGCACTTTTCATGAATTTTACTCACTTTAAAGTTGGGTTATCAATTGTAATGCTTATAAAGTTTAATTAATGTATGGGTTATGCTTATATGATGATTTTAAGTTGACGTAAACTATAATATAATTGATTACATTGGGTTTATGAAATTATGAATATGCATGTCCCTTTTCAAGGCTTGTTTATGCATGGGTGATTACATTATGATTTTAAATGTGGATTTAATTATGTTTTTATTTGAATTACATATTATATTATTGATTTTAGATTGAATCTTAATTAGCCATGCTTTGCTCACATCATTCATGGCACTTGCATTCATGACATGAGATAGTTATGGAAATTATGAAGTGGGTTAAGCCAAATTGTGTTCTATTATATGATTTTAATAAGATATTGGTTATGATAAAAATTTGATCACATACATGTCTATGATTATGGTTCTTGGAGCATTTTGGGTTCTTGCACCATCTTGTATTTGAATGGGCTATTACTATGTATGAGTATTATGACTATAAAATTATGATTTTGACATTTGAGCCTAAGTATGAATTATTATGAATGATGTTTGGCTTTTAAGGTGAAGAATGCATTTAAATGGCTTTGAAAATGACTATTGCCTCCTTTGAAAGCATCTATTTATAGACGTATATGTATTCTTATGGGATGACGACTTAGCACCGATGGATTGGGGGCGTTAGAGCTATCCCCAAGGGTTCTCACCCTTCCTTGAACTATGTGCCTAATATATGTTCCTTTCCGAAAAGGGTGTTGTTCCGGTAAGAAAAGATGCCTCCGATATGGTTGTTGTTCCCATAAGGAGAAAACACGATATAATACGGTGTGATGTGCTATATGTGAGAATCCTATCCGAAATGGTTTTTCTTCCCTCAAGAAAGGTTACTTTATATGAAATTGGTGTTATTCCCCTAAGGTGAAGTATGGTTTACGTTTGGCAAGTAGACCACCTGTTTATCGATGATGAATTTCATGGGGATTCCAAGTAAAAGCTTGCTTAGGCTTTGAAACACCCCTCTTGTGCTTTAGAATGCCCTATAATTGTAATTTCCATATATCTCAAAATCCGTGTGTGATTTTGAAAATCCAACTTCATATTCTTGATTAGGAAAAAAATTGAGTGGGAAATGGGTAAAACCTGGACTTTAGAAGACCCGTAGCGAAAAATAATTTTTGCTAATTTATTATTTCTAGAGAGCTTGCCATCCTGGTTGCGATGCGCCTGGGGCATGTAAAAGTGTAATTTTGTCAGGTGCGCCTGGTCCACGTCGAGCCTTGGGCTCGGATCAGTTCAATTTTCCCCTATTTTTCATATTTCGTCTAAGGGCATTGGGGTAATAACCCAATGCCCATTTAAATATAAAATCCTCCATACTTAGTCATTTTTCAACTCTAGAACTCTCAAAACCCTCTCTAAAACCTCTCCAAAACTTTATCAAAATCCCCATTCAAATTCAAGGATGTCAAGAACAACTTTGGATTTCAAGGACCCAATCCAAGATTCAAGTCTCTCTCAAGTTTACTCCAAGAAATTTCCAAGTTTAGGTATGTGGGTCTTCATCCATTGGTCCTTTAACCTATAGAGCCCAACCTTCTAATTTTATAAAAATTGCATGATTTAAAGTTATATTACTTATGGGTCTCTTATTATGAATTATGAACATAAATTTTATTAGATTTTATCAAGTATTGATTGATTATGCATGAATGTCCATTTTAATCTCATATCATGAATTGATATTGTCACGCCCCAAATCCCGTTAAGGCGGACTGGCACCCATTGCCGATAAGGCCCGGGAGAACCAACTATAACCCTGTCCTTTCTATATGCAATAT